>VZTO01005975.1:1992-22456 GCA_013400615.1 Syrrhaptes paradoxus | reverse complement strand
TTTTCTTTTTTTTTTTTTCTTTTTTAGGTTTATTACTGCCTCCTCCCAAGGCTGGCAGCAGGGCAGCACTGTATACAACCCGAGATTATGACTGTCTCGAGGTGTCACCCCATTTCAGGACACAAATGCCTGTTGATCCACCAACTTTCTGCTGGTGTTTTGACTCACAGCGGGTTTGGTTCCCGAATGAGCCATTGCATTCCCAGCTGCATCCCCCATGCACGTGCCTGGGAAGCTCGTGGCCCCCTAAAAGCTCGTTACTATGCAGATTGCCCATCTCTGGCAACATGCAGATATTTAAAAGGGTGATGGAGGCATGGCGTAGATGTGACCGTTGCAATGGAGTCATCACGTTGGGCGGTGGTAAGGTGGGTAAGGTCTGCAGCTGAGCACAAAGGTCCCCTTGTCTCCCCATTTCCCTGATGTGAAGGAAAATGAGGGTGTTCCCCAGTCTGATCTGCTTTCCTCGTACCATAAAACCTCCACGCGTTGAAATAGATGGAGATGGCTGGGAAGAGCCTTTGGCCGTGCGGTGTGAGGTGTTGATGCTGAGCTGGGGATGCTCAATGGGATTGTAGCTGGGGATGCTCTTTGGGATCGTGGCTACCCCATCCTGCTTGACCCTTTTGGCTTCGGTGTTGAGAGCTGCTCCAGCATCAGGCACGGAGAGCAGCACCGAAACTGCTTGAAACCAGATCTGCTCTGTAGCATTGTCTTGCACAGATTCCTTTTTTCAGTGTTTTTTTGTCACCCTATACGCTTTATTTGGCCTTGGAGTAATGAACTGAAATCCAGTGGCTAATCGGAGCTTGCCTCATTACTCTGTTGCTTTTGCCACCAAGACTGGGTGCATCAGACAGAAAGGTCTGGTTTGGGGTGCTGCTGGGCAGTCCTGAGGGTGGGGGACCAAACCAGCAGACACCCCTTCTTGTTGAAGATGTCCTTCCGCTCCTCACCTTCTCTTTCAGAGATCTGAGTGATGCCAGCCACGAAACCTGAATAGCTGGATTTTTTTTTAGGGATCAGAAATGCCAATCTGAATAAATAGCAGATGCTTGATGCTGCTTAGCCTTCCCCGATTGCAACTTGCTGTTGTCCCTAAGCTTGGAAGCACATGTGCAGCTGAAGATCTGGAGATGTTCAAAAGCACCAGTGCTGCTTTGGTTGAGATAGAGCTTAAAAAAAAAATAAAACAACAACCAGAAAACAAACCTGGTGCTGTTGTGGTAGTGTGGGTCCCACTGGCTTTAGTTATGTGGATGAGTGATGGAAAGATGCTGGAGATGGGAAGAAAAGGGAGAGCAGGATGGGACCCGTGGCGTGTGCTTGTAGCAGGGTTGTCCGTGGGTTTTCCAGGGTCTGATTTGATGCAGAGGGAGAAATGGGGATTGGAGACGGCAGCATGCAGCTCACCCCCAGCCAGGCAGGAGAGCCACTGCCTGTTCTACCGATCCTGACACCCTGTGCTGGCATAGGGAGGAGGATGAGGAGTGCAGGTAACCCCCCCGGGCTGGATCCTGCTGAGTCTGGTTTGCTAATTCAGGGTTGCGTCATGAAGATTATAGGCGGCAGGTTTCCTTAGAGCCAGCTAAGCGCTTTGTTAAATCGTATCTTAAGGGAGGGGAAAAATGAAGTACACCCTGTAAGCCTTTGCCGCCTGCCAGGGCAGCCCCGCTTTTTGTTTTAATTTCGTGTGCCGTAATTAACCTGGCCGCCGCAGGATCCTCGTCAACTCCTGCGGGCTTGCCTGCTTCTGCCTGCTCTGTAATTGCTGCTTCAGGAGAAAAAAAAAAAAAATTAAAAAAAAATTGAACTGTTTTGTACAAATCTCAAGCCGTAAATTATTTAGCAGGTGCAACAGAAATGTGCTGTGTGTTTCCAGGAAGCAAGAGACTGCACCAAAAATGACGAGGCACGGCTTGCGGCTCTGCCGCGATGTGCCTTCTGCAGAGTCATGTTGTTGGGAAGCTTTTTTTTTTTTTTTTTTTTTTTTCCCCCCCTTCTGAATATATTCTTGCTGGCTGATAGCCCAGAATAGGTAGCAGAGCAAAAACGAGGCTTGTATAACACAGTGAAGTGATTTATGTGCCTGGCTGTGCCGTTGAAAGGCGTTGGGGTCTCTGGTCTTTTTAGCTTCAGCGTAAGAAAGCTCCTTTGGAAATTCAAGGTAATGTTGGCTCATTCCTCTCTCTCTCTCCTGACTCAGCCTGCAGCTGTTTGAAAACATTTTTCTGTTGCTTTGCATGTGGTGTGAGGATGTGTCAGCCTTTCTTTTGATATGCCTTTTGTTTGTGGCATCTTATCTCCGCTGGCGTAACTGACACTAAATCCAGGGACCAGAGGTCTTCTGGAGGAAGCAGAGATCCTGTTGGGTAGATGGGGCTTCTCTTGGGGATGGAGCAGCCTCGATGCAAAGGAATGAACGGGATAAAGCCCTGGGACTGGAAATAGGTAAAGATAAACAGATTTGTGGTTGTCATCTAGCCAAGCCCAGCTGGGTGCAGTTCAGTGTCGGAAAACTGGAGACCTTTTACCTGTGGCTGATGCAATGAGGAACTGAGTTACAGCAGAGCTCCTCAGAGAGCTTAAAAATAGCATCGGGTTTTCTCTCCTGTTGCTTGTACATCTGGTTGAAAGTGGGTTCAGATGTGGTTGGAGACTCGAAACAGAACATCCCTTGAGGTCTCGCCAAACCGTCCGCTTGTGCAGGGACGTAAAATTCGTGGAAGGGCGGAAGGGTTGAGAAATAGTTCGGTAACGCCTGCTAGCCTGGATTTCGTCCCAGTATGTGTTATTTAGAAAGTGATTGTATTATTTGAACAAGTGCAAATTAATGAATACAGAGGAGGAAAGTTGTACAGGTCAGGGCTGCCACCTGCATGTGTTTTTTATCTTCTCGGCGAGCGCCTGGCTCGTGCTGGAGCCTCTCGGCCTTGAAATGCAAAGCTGGGCTGAATTCTCCTGGGGTGGCAAGGTAGCACGTACTGCTGAGACACAATTAGCAGTATTTACCGCCCTGGCAGGGTTGCAGTGTAAATGATGCTTAGCCTTGCCGAGAAGCGTGGTATCGAATATAAGGAATTATAATTGTAGGTGGCGATGTGTCCGGAGAGCGTGCTGCCGTCTGCACTGATCCTCCTCCACCCCAACCTCATCGAGCTCCCGCCCCTGGGTGTAGAAACATCTCTGTGGTCCCACAGCACTGGGACATCCCTTGTGATCCCGCAAGGGATTGCTGGCAGAGAGGGCTCTGGTCATGTGCTGTTCTTGACTAATAGCTCCCGTCTGTTTTCCAGCTGCTCGTGCTCCTTGGCACCGCTGACGGTCAGTCGAAGCTGACCTCTGAGCAGAATGCCATCAGCCTCGCCCCTGGCAAGTACCGCCACTTGGACCACACCACCAACCAAGAGCTGATCTGCGACAAATGTCCCGCAGGAACCTATGTGTCTAAACATTGTACGAAGAGCACCTTAAGAGAGTGCAGCCCTTGCCCAGATGGGACCTTTACTAAGCATGAGAACGGCATAGAGCGGTGCCACCCTTGTAGGAAACCCTGTGAACTGCCAATGATTGAGAAAACTCATTGTACTGCCTTGACTGACCGCGAGTGCACTTGCCTGTCTGGTACGTTCCAGACGAATGATACCTGCGTCCCTTACACGGTGTGCCCGGTCGGTTGGGGCGTACGCAAGAAAGGAACCGAGACAGAAGATGTTAGGTGCAAGCCGTGCCCTCGTGGTACCTTTTCTGATGTGCCTTCTAGCGTGATGAAGTGCAAAACGTACACTGACTGCTTTGCGAAAAATTTGGTGGTCATCAAGCCAGGGACCAAGGAGAGTGACAATGTCTGTGGTTCTCCAGCGTCTCTTCCAAACACATCTTTGACTTCGTCAAGCACCGAAGTGGGTGAAGACCCCTATGAAGTTCCACCAACTGCTCCTCTTCCCAAAGGTAATGTCCACCCCTGAAACACAGACATGTTTCTGGTCATGGGATTGCTTTTTTGCCTTGGTCAGGGTTGGCTTTAGGCTGTTAAAGGACAGCCTGGTCTAAAGTGTAGATGGTGCTTTTGCTTCTTGGCCAGAAGGCAGCTCCAGAGTGCACTAGGTTGCCCTCCCTTGCGTTGAACCACATTTAACTACACTGAGAGTGTAGTTGTGATTGAACTCCTGGCTCTCCTGCTGTTGGGACTGAAAGGACATCATGGTCCTCGTCTTCTTTTCCCATCTGTGTCTTGTGCTGGCACAAGTCTGGGTTCATTTGTGGCAAACCTGAGTTGGGATGCAGCAGAAAAACACGGGGGGGGGGAGGAGCTTTGCTCCGCCAGTCTCCTTTTCTGATGGATTCACTGCTCTTATGCCTGTGCTTTCATAGAATCATAGAATGGTTTGGGTTGGAAGGAACCTTAAAGATCATCAAGTTCCAACCCCTGTGCCATGGGCAGGGACGTCTCCCACTAGACCAGGTTGATTAACGCCCCATCCAGCCTGGCCTTGACCAGGGTGGTCCAGCCTTCCCTGTTGCATTTCACCCTGTACTGTGCCCAGCGTATTGGCTTAAATGGGAACTGTTGCCAAAACAGCCCTCCAGGAGCCTAGGCTGACCTGTAACTTCTTTTTCTGCAATCTTTAAGACTTCCATTAGTTCTCACTGGTGGGGAGAACCAGGTTGAGTTCCCCATTTGTTCGCTTAATTGGAAAAGGTGCATCCCTGCAGTCTTTACTGAGACTCTTTAGCCATGGCTAGTTGCAGTGGTGCTGTCAGACCCCATTTGAGGTGGTGCTCAGCACTCCCTGGGAAGCAGCTTCCTTACGGTGTCTCAAATGGGGCATTTTAATTAAAAAATGCAACTTTTGGTAGCCTGAATGCTTGAGTTGGTAAATCCAATAGCAGGGAAGCGATGACTCTCAGTGCTTCCCCTTTAGGTCTCAAAGCTTGATATGACATTTGTTTTGTCATTGGGAGAGGACAGGAGGGTGTTCCCTGAACTTTGAAATCAGCTGTAGACAATTAGGTAAAAGTTGAAGTGTTTTCTCTGTTTGTATCCTGGTCAGAGTGTTTTGGGTAACCAAGTCACAGACGAAATCAGATTACAGATGGTTACACCCACTCCCTGGCTCAACTGGGATGAGACATGATCTTCAAAAGCCAGGTTTCTAAAGTACGCTCTAGTTTTTTGTTGCAACAACCCTTCCTCTTCTCATCAGGCTTTCGTCACGCAACTGGCTGGGACCTGAGAGCTGTTGGTTGATAAGAAAACTCAATAAAGATGGAAAGTGGCTCTTAGGGGGAAGTTGGGTTGCTTCTGTTGCTTCACAAACCTGTTTCGTAGTTAACACATCCACAGCTGCTTGCAGTGCTGATAAAAAGTTTTGTGCTTCCTTAATGAAACCCAGTAAAGAGATATTAAGCCTCAAAATTTTCAGATGTTTCTAGCCCAAATATGACACTTCACAATCAGAGTAAAACCAATGTTCATAAACCTAAGAAAGAAAACCAAACCCTCTCAAAGTTGTACGTTTTCTGAGAAATGCTGAATATGGCACAAACACAGATTGACAATATGCCTTTAACTCCTTTTTTTTAATGAGCTGCCACTAGCTTTAACCACCAAGGGTCAATTTTACCTTGAACCTACCACTGTAACCATACCCATCTGTCCCCAGAGTCAAACCTCAACTTCACCTCTTCTCTTTGTCGCTGCCTGGCGTTGGGTTTCTGTCTGCTGGCCAAGCAGATGCTCAAGCAGGTCTTAGACAGTGACATGATGCCGTATCATGTCTCCAGTGCCGTAACACTGAACTCTCCTCTCCTTTTGCAGGTCTGAACTCTTCAGTTCCCAGTTCTCTCCCTTCTCCTGTGCCGCGCACATCCAGCGTCACAGTGGAGCTGGCGGGCTACTACAACGAAACCTCGGCCAACGAGACGGATGGTGCTGGTGGGACCCCCACGGGCTCCAGTGCCACCAGCCAGGCACAGAGCTACCGGCACAAGCAGACCAGCAGAGCGCTGGAGAAGCAGCCACCGCTGGAGATGGCAGGGGGCGAGAAGTCTAGCATTCCATACAGACCCCCCCGGCGAGGTCAGCAGAATGTCCACCAGCACTTTGACATCAATGAACACTTGCCATGGATGATCGTCCTCTTCCTGCTGCTGGTCCTGGTGGTTATCGTTGTCTGCAGCGTCAGGAAGAGCTCACGGACTCTGAAGAAAGGACCCAGGCAAGATCCCAGTGCCATTGTGGAGAAAGCTATCATGAAAAAGTCCACCACCCCCACGCAGAACAGGGAGAAGTGGATCTATTACTGCAATGGGCATGGTGAGCAGTAGCGACCGGGGGCCGTGGGGGGTTGTGTCCTCTCCACCATCCCACATTGTGCTTTGGAGGGGCTGCCCTCACATCCAGTGACCAGTTGCTTTTCTGACTCACTGGGCCTTGTAGTGAGGACAAAGCCCATATACTGGTTCCTCAGCTGTTTCTTGATCCATGGCTTCTCCACGTACCGGTTCCTGTGGTGTATGCCTGTTCCTGAAGGAAGGGTTAGTAGAGGGAACGTCACCTGCTCACCTCAGCTCCTCTACTTCCCACCCATCCTTGCTACAAGGATCTTGAATTAAGACTCCTTCCCCCCCTACCCCTCCTCCCATCTCCTTCCATTGTTCTGTTTCACTCTCTCCTTATTTTCTCGGTGACTCAGGCGTGGGTCTGGTTGCCTTTCATGCCGTCCTTTTTCCCTCCATCTGTGTCTGGAAAGCTGAGTCATCCCACGCCTTTTGGCAGCACCTAGATTTTAGGTTCTTATACCTAAATCCCAACTGCTGGCTTGTCCTCAGCCCTTCGCCTGTGCTGGAGCCAGGAAGGTTATCCGTAACGGCCGTGTTGCGGAGGCGTACAACTCCGTGAGTGTTGTGAGGTCTTCTTGGAGGCTCTGTTTTGTAGTGTTTTCTGTTCTTTTGGTCCGTGAATTGCTGTCAGCTTTTTGATGAGGCTTAAAGATGACCTCTTGTGGTCATTAAATTGAGATTTGTAAAAAATCAGTGATAAATTAATGGTGGCACGAAGACAAGCACCAAGCAGCCATGATCTCCATAATAGGATGCACGGTTCTTCCCCAGCAAAGCTATGTGGCAATTTTGACTTCCCCTGTCCTGTGAAGACAACATTGATGAGCCCTTACTTTGGGTTGAAGTTGCTCAACCCTAAACAGCTGTTCACAGTTAACCTTTAGAAAAGCACATTTGAGGGGGGGAAACCAAACAAAGACTGGATTGAAAAAAGATTGTAAGGTTTAAGAGAGATTGGTGCTTGATGACTGTCATCCTTGAGTGCTCAAGTACAAAGCAAAGAAGGCTTTGAGTAGGGTGTCTTCTGTCATGTACTCTTCTTCCTGCTGATTAATAGACCCGCACTTTGTTTGCTTTTGTTAATGCATTTATAGAACCAGTAAAGTCTTGCTGGAATTAGTTTTGTGCCTTCACTTGCGTTTGTGCTACCTATCTGTTTCCTTTTAACTCTTTGAATTCTTGGGGTGAGGTTTCTTGAGCTTCTTTCCCTGCGCGATAACTTTTTCCAACCAGTAACCACAGCATTCCATTGTCCCTAAAATCTTTGGTACCCAAGATGTGGTCCTTGGGGCAATGGTGAGTGATCTGCAGTGGGGTTGCAGAACCTTATTAAACATCTTTATTTGTGGGCGCTACCAGAAAAGCTACCTGGCTTTGGCCATGGCTCATTGGCCAAAAGTAGCTGGTTGTTACTAACTTGTAGTAACTTTTTTCCCCATGACCTCAGTTACCAGTTGGTTGAATTTCTCACTTTCCTGTTTTTTGGAGCAGCGAGTGTTGTTATCTCAGAGCAGGGGCTGAGTTTGTACAGGGCAGGGAGTGCTCGAGTGCCGGAACCACACCAAGTTGCTTTGAGCGGGTGCAGCTCTGGTTTCTAACCTGGCATTTTGGACCCTGTGCCGAAATGCCTGTGCTGCAGCTGGTCCTTCTGGAGCCAGCATTAGAGCCGCCTTTGCGGGCAGCGTTGCGCATGTGGTCAACAGGCATGATTCAGACTAAAAAAGCCATGCAGGCAGAGAAAGTGATACATAGTGAGCAATGAGGCTATATTAGCCCACTTAGGTCTAACTCCACCTCCCAAATATTGTCATCCTTTGGGGGATAGTCATTCATGGGTCATCCTGTGCTTCCCAAGACGAGTTGTTCTGGTCTTCTCTGTCATCCTTTAACAGCTGAATTCAGCTCCTGCATCAGATTCATAAAATATTTGCAAGGTTTATCCCTTGTCTTAGGAAATAAGCTGGATGTAACAGCAAAACCACACTTGGCTGGTAAACCAGTATCTGATCAAGCCTCTTGGGTCTGGAGGCGAATTGCCTGGGTACTCTGGGCTCATGGCTCAGCGGCTTTGCACACCCCTCCCGGTCATTCTTGCAATAGTCACGCTGGCTCCGTGTTGGCATGGGTGGCTTCATGACTTCCTCCTGCCTCCGAATGTCCTCAGCTGAACTCTGTGCAGTGAAGGCTGGCAGACGAGCGCAAGCCAATTAACGCTTTGTCTGGCGTTTCGCGCAGCGCTGGTGTTGCCCGAATCGCATTGCGTTTAGCTGGAAGGGCACGGCTCATTAGTTCCTACCTGGCGATGGTGCTCTGCTGTGTCCGATATGGAAATTGTTCTCCTCTGTGGTGGTGTATAAATCCCTTTTTTTGTTTTCGTATTGAAGGGACTGGCTCTTAAGGCTCTGTTTACTTGAAACGAGAGGAGATGTAGTGACCTTTTTTTAATAACTGGCTGTACAGCTAAGATGTACTGCAGAGCTGCAGCGTCGTGGCTTTGCCTTCTGCTGCTCCAGCAGTGTTTGTACCCAAATCATGCTTCATCCTGAAGCAGCATTTCAGATGATGGTGAATACAGCCAGGGACGAAGTTCAGGCTGTTGCAGAGAGATCTTTCCCCTCCTGTGCTGCTAGTGCAGATTCCTCCATGGGAGACATCCAGAGCAAAGCCCCCCTAGATGTGAGCACCACAGCTGCTCCCCAGGTGCCAGCCTGGTTTGGGGTTGCACTGGGGGTGTGGAGGGCAAGCAGATAGGCTTGAAATCATCTTCTGAAGTTGGGAGTGAAGTGTTGGGGTCTGGTGCTGACAGCACGCCAACATCCGTATGACCTCCCCACCTATACATTTGCTGCCCATGTCAACAAGGAGTTGGGGTGTGTTTATGGCCAGGGCGAAGCCCGTGTACGTAGGTGCTGCGCACAGTCTACCCCCGCTTCCTCCTAGTTTACCACCTCCTCCCTCATAATCCTTTCGGTAAACAGCTTTAACCTTTGAAAGGGAAGAGCAGGGGTTGATTAACGCCTGCAGGCTCGTAGGTGCTGCAGGCTCGGCTCGCAGGAGCTGTGCTTGGGCAGCCACCCTTCCAATGGCACCCTGTCCGTGACACTGGGTGGGAGCACAGCTGGCATCCAAGGCTTTGCCCATTTGGAGGATTTTATTGTGGATTTTTATTACCAGAGTTAAGTGTGGTCAGGGTGGCACCAGCACTGCTCAGTACTGGAGCAAAGTCATCTTGCTGTGATTGGGCTTCTTCCCAAAAGAGGAGGATTTTAGGGTGGAAGCCGTTGCTCGAACTCTTGCCTGGTTCCCGATGGCGCTTGATGTACTGAATTGCTTGGATAGTTGAGACATGTGTGCAATCCTGAGCAGTGGTTATTGTCATGGGGCATTTTGCTGATCCTCATCCTCCTGTGAGCTGGTGTTTGTGCCCTGTTCTCTCTCTGGTCATAATACATGCCTTAAATAATAACCCAAACCTAAAAATAGCAGTAGCATGGGAGGCTGGTGTTAAAACAAGACCCATGTCCTTAATGTAGACGTGTGCCAGCCAAGACAGCAAATGCCAATGATTCTCACTGGATTAAATGGTTCAGAGGTCTGGGAAGAGCTTGTGATGACTAATGGGCTGCAGGCTCGGCCAGCCTACCTCTGGGTCTGTCCCCATGTCCGTCCGTCCCCCACATCAGGGGCTCTCCCCAAAGTCCCCAGGTCTCATCCGTGAAGGATCTTGAAGGTAGAGCAGCATCAGCGGTGTAGCTGTGGCTGGAGAAGCTGGACCCCTTGCTGCTTCAGCTGGCTCTTACTTTCTAACCCTGCAGGTGGGAATCCAAAGGGGAAAAGCAGTTTACCAAAAATTTCCAAATAAATTATCGCTGTAGTGCCTGAATGACATGGCTACTGGACTGACAGTGCTCTGTGGTTTTAACCTGGGATGACTGCTTTATTTTAGAAGATCAAGAACAGCCTACACACTGGAAAGACTTTTTTTCTAAACGATCCCTTTATTTTAGCAAATACCAATTTCATTTCTTCAGCTGTTTCCAAAGGCATGGAATTGAACTTGTAATAAAAATGGAGAATAGAAGCCTGTCTCGTGAATGTCTTGGAAATGCCAAATTTGGCTTCAGTCTGTGTCAAACATGAACATGGGCCTGAAATCATCTTGCAGAAATTGCTGATAGCATTGCCTTTGATTTTCACCCATCGAGTAGCAGAAGATGAAAGGCAAGAGACTCGTTAAATGTTACATTTTGGAATAAAAACCTCCTATGTATAGAAGCTGCCTGACATGATGTGCCAAGAGACAAGAAGAGAATTTGGTGAATTTTTTTTTTTTTTTGAAAGACTGAAGAACAGATCTTGGCAGCCGTGGCCTGGCATGAGATGCCACTTCCCTTTGATTTTTCTTCAAGTCTGGTAATTGCACATTATTGCAGTGGGTTCTGAAAGCAAAGCCAGGAAGCCGCTGGTTAAATATCAGAGTTGTTCTGCAAAAGCTGTTTGCAGCTGAGATGGAGCCGAGATCACCTTGGCTGGCAATTTGTAGGGAATAGTCCTTGGCTTGCAACTCAGTTGCTGTAGGACCAGG
The DNA here is from genome assembly GCA_013400615.1 of Syrrhaptes paradoxus. NCBI lineage: Eukaryota > Metazoa > Chordata > Aves > Pterocliformes > Pteroclidae > Syrrhaptes > Syrrhaptes paradoxus. The sequence continues at coordinate 11,526 of VZTO01005975.1, read as the reverse complement.
GCTAGGCTTGAGCTTTTTCTCCTCCAAATGAAGCTCGTGAGGCTGCCATGAAGAACCTGACCCTGTGCTGCAGCTCTGAAGCATCCCCATGTGAATATAACCGACGGGTGTGTTGTCAGTATGCATCGGGACATCTTGGGTCATCGCAGGCTTGCCCTCACGTGGAATCAGACACTCATTTATGGTTAGTGGTGGAAGATGCTTATCAGAGAAAAATTACTTGCTGCTTCTAAAGAGACAGCATATTGACTGAAAAAATCCCATACATAACTGTAATCTTTTCTATAGATCCATCACCTAATGAATCCAAGGTGACACCAAGCCTGGTGTCCNAGACAGCATATTGACTGAAAAAATCCCATACATAACTGTAATCTTTTCTATAGATCCATGAATCTAAGGTGACACCAAGCCTGGTGTCGCTCCCTGCTCAACTGCCACCCTAGATAAGGAAAATCAGCTGCAGGCGTGGCATCCACAGGTCTGTAGGGTGACTGCCTGGCATGGGGTGCTGCTTTAGGACCCCTCCTTAGTGTTTGTGTGAGTAGATGAGATGAAAGCCACAAAGGGATGGGTTTCTTTGGTAGGGTTAGCTCCTGAGCTGGTCACGGCTTGATGGCAGGAGCATCACGCTGGGAGGCAGGGCGAGGATGGAGGAGATGCTGTGGGAAGGCAGCCCTGGGGACTCGGTTTCTCCTGCACATCTGCAGAGTGTGGGGAGGAGTGATGGGGTTAAAAGCTTCACCGGTCTCCAACTGCAGTGGCCTCGAGGTTTTGTGCCAGACCACAGGTAGGGCAGAGATGGCCGGCAGCATTGCAGGAGGGTGGGTGTACCTATGTAATTTGCTAACTGCGGTTACACCTGGAGAGGATCAGCCCAGTGCTTGTGTGCAAACCCTAATATGACTGGCAGGCAGAGCATGAGGTGAGGGATTAATGTCTGTCAGCCTGCCAAAACGGTGAGGCAGAAGGTGTTGGGTTTTTTGGTTGGTTTTTTTTTTGTTTGGGTTTTTTTTTTTTTGTGGTGTTTTGGGTTTTGTTTTGCTTGGGGTTTTGTTTGTTTGTGGTTTTTTTGTTTGTGGCTTTTTATTTTTTTCCCTAGAGCAGTCTCTCTTCTGGCATCTGCAGCTCAATGATGTGCTGATGACTGCTGATGCTCTAGCACCAGCCTGCCCACAAAATCAGACCCAGGCAGAAAGGGAGCTTGTGAAACTGGAGGGGGTGGGTATGTGCTGAGCATCCCGAGCAATATGGATACTGTGGTACTGCTAAGCCTTACAACAGGGATGCTCAGCCCTCACTGGACCTCGTTCGGCTGTGCAGGAGCTCTGTGTTTGCTCCAGCGTGGGTGGGATGCTCTGCTTTGGGGTGGGATGAAGCCACCCTTCACCTGCAGGGCAAACCTTTGCTGAGAACTTCAAAACACCATCTTCCTCAAACTTGCTAGACTTATAACTTTGCCTCAGTTTTACCCCAAACTCATCCTTGACCTTTTGGGAAGCTGTGTGGTTTCCAAAAGGCTTATGCAAGGAGCTGACCAAGGCGTCCTGGTGAAAGGGAGCCTTGGAAAATGCAAACGAAGGAGACTGCTGTTCTGCTTAGAGAGAAGGAAACCTAATCATGTGCAGGTTTATCATATCTTGCTCCTGAGCCTTATTGCATTAGCAAGCCTGAAGGCTGATGCTTAATCACTTTTAATGTGTGTTGCTGCACAAGCCATCTATCTACAATGTGTGCGGGGCTGAGCCAAGCTGCCCTGGGAAGCTGGTACATTTGCTTCCAAATTTACTTAAAAAAAAAAAAATAAATTCCAGTGCGGCCCCTGGATTAATTTAATAGGGGATGGGGATTTGTGCCTGCCCGTTAAGGTGTAGGGCCAAATGTCAGAAGCAGAGCTGCTCTGCGGGGAGAGGGGGGTTGTCCTTGTAGAAGTGCACACCAAGCCGGGGTGTTTTTGACAAAAACCCAGCACTGGTTTCCGCACTGGGAGGGCGGTGATTTCTCACATTGGTAAGGCTCTTGCACATAGTTCCTCGAATAACAAGGCCGATTTTTTTTTTTTTTTTCCCCTTGCTCACCAAGGCTTTGCCCAGGGAGAAAAAAAAAACAGAAGACAAATTTAATCCTTGGGTTGGCATCTGTGGGTGTCTGGATATTTATATGGCCCTGCTTGCTCAGGGTTACCAGCTGTCCGAGAGGGTTATAATGAAGATTAACTCTGCAAAAGCCATTTAAAATTTAATAATTACATAAAATGCTTATGCTGGCCATTCCCTTTTAAACCAAAGGAAGGGCAAGTCCACTCTGCAGTTCCCCAGCGCCAGCGTATGGAGACATTCAGGGAGAACATCCCATGGCGGTGGGCAGGAGCTGGCGTGGGTCCTGGGTGAGATGGACCAGAAGTGCTGTTCTAGAGGTGACCTCCACGTGGAGAGTGGTGGGAACGGAGGTCTTGTGCTGACTCTCAAGTTCCCAGGTCTGAAATATGTTTGTAACCACATATGGCTGATCACAAGCTTTCCTTGACTGGTTTGGTTGAGTTATTTTCCAGAGAGGGTGTGGGAGGTGTTGTCAGGAGTCCATTTCCTGCCCTGCAAGGCTTCTTTTTTTTGGTTTTTAAAAGAAAAACAAACACCACCATTTAGTGGTTTGTTGCTCAAACAGCACTTAGTGAGGATGTGAATCACTGGCTTCTGGGAGGGTCTGATACCATCAGTGTCCTCCATGGGAAAACTGGCAAATCACTAAAGTCTTCATAAGTGTGTCCTGTCTTCCTGTCCAGACAAAGGCTCTTGTTAGAATCATGGAAAGCTTTGGTTTGGAAAGGATTTTCAAACATTGTCTTGTTCCAACCCCCTGCCATGGGCAGGGACACCTCCCACCAGCCCAGGTTGCCCAAAGCCTCATCCAGCCTGGCCTTGAACCCCTCCAGGGATGGGGCATCCACAGCTTCTCTGGGCAACCTGGGCCGCTGCCTCTTCTTTATGTCTAACCTGAATCTACCCTCTTTCAGTTTAAAACTGTTGTGAAATGTTCATGTTTTGGGAAGGTATTTGTGTCAGGGATTTGGGGTTTCCAAGTCCTGGTTTGCCTGAGCCGTGGTGTCCTGTCAGCTGGAGTTCGGATGTGTCTCATTGTGGCTCCATTGTACATGCAGGCTCTTGGTGTGCGCTCAGAGGTAAAAATAGGCTGCAGTGGCTGTGTTTCGCGTGAGTCAGGAGGATATTTGGAGGAGGTAGGTGGGATGAGCTCAGGAACAGAGCTGCGTTAGCAGTGATTTGGAGCTTTTATCTGAATGTAGGGGAGGGTTGGGCTGCATCACCACGGTTCTTCTGTCTGACTTGCATGTGCCCTTGGGCTGTGCTCTCCACCCACGGTGTTTCATCCTCAAGGTCTGTGCACCTATCGAAATCCAGACAGCCTGTCACCATCAGGATTTGTCATTCCGTGTGGCGCCATGTGCTCTGCGATGGGCAGATGGAGAAAGTGATGAAATTGCAGCACTTCCAATGTAGGATGAAGACCCAGTAATGACAAATAGTATTCTTTCTGCAGAGAAAATGTGAATTTCAGTGGTTCTGTTGTGGGAGGTCTGGATTGTGTTGATGAACAAGGCATTGGTCTATGTGTTGGGTGGGTGTAGTAATTAACATGGTCCAGCTCTGGGGTACCTGTGTCAGTAAGCAGGTGGTGGAAGCTTCAGGTGCTCTCGCTCAGGTTGGTATTGGGATGGTGGAGGTCAGTTCCTGAAGGTGACATGGGTATACAGGTGGGACCCCTCCTTGTGAATGAAGGGATGGAGCGTGGTGTTCTCTGAAATCCAGCCTTTCTGAAAATTCATGAAGCTGCCTCTGGAAACCTAGGCAGATGGGCTGCTTAGTAGATGAGACCATGCATGGTGCAGGTTGTGGAGGATCTCCTGAGCTTTGGTTCCCAGCTAGGCAGCCTACTATTTGAACTGGTGTTGTGTTAACCCTTTTCTCAGTGCTATGTCCTTTCGTTATTAGCAGAATGGGAGGACACATCTTGGGAGGGCTCTTTAGACCTGAGCATGAGATTTCACTTTAAGGGCAGCAGCTTCTTAACGAGCACTCTTCTGAAAAGTACTGAATGATGTTTGGCTTGAGCTCCAAAAGTGAAAATAACAACGGCTTTTTTTTGTGAGAGGGTGGGGAAAGGAAGGAACTGAAGCTCCTCTGTGGCTGGGCTGTGGTTAGACTTCACCGTATCTGCTGCCAGGTGCTGGGTTGTAGCCTTCTGGCGGGATAGCTCCTCCACTCCTCTCAAGTTTGTTGAAAGATGTCAAAAAGCAATGACAAAGAGGAGAAATGGACTCTTGCAGGTATTGTACCTAAGTGTGCCAGCACTGCTGGTCATGGCCCTGCGCCATGCTGGCTTCTTGCCCTGCGTGAGGCCAAACGATCGCCGAAGAACTCTGTTCACGTCCAACCTGTAAATAGCAGGGCTACAGAAGATGAGTGAGGCTTGTCCAGAGCAAGCTCAAGAGAGTTGTTAGAGGTTGGCCAAGTCCTGTTCGCTTGTGTGATGTCCATGTCAATGATGTTCATGGGTGGAAGGAGTGACTGCTCTGTCTTTATCGAAGTACGCACACCACAGTGAGGTGAGGGACATCCAAAGGAGTTGGAAACGAGTGGGGAAAAATCTTGAACCAGATTCAAAATAAGCAAATGGAAGTTGCTGAAATAAACTGAGATGTTGTTTATGGGGTAGATTAGGGTGGAGGTGAGCAGTGTGGTTGGAGGCAAGAGACCTGTGTGTAGACCTGCCTTGCCTCTCCAGGAGGGTCCTTCCTGCAGCTTAGCATTGTTGTAGATGAGCTGGACCTGCATTCAGCAATGCTGTTAGTTTGTGCCGCTCTGCAGACATCTGTCCATCTTTGGCCCTGTCTCCATTTGCCTCTGCTTGCTCTGGCTGTAGGCGTGCCTGGTTGTGCCCGTGTTCCCATATGTGTGCATCCACCCTTGGGCTTTGTGTTTGCCTGTGCACAACATGTTGGCTTTGTCCTGACTTGAAGGGGAGTTCTTCATTGCTCCAGGGTTATCACCGCCTTAAAATATTAGGTGGTTACATGGAGCAGCCTATCATGTTTAGAGAATTGCAACGTTTAGATAATGGCAGTTGAAATGCCACCTGCCCAGGTACCCAAGACACACATGGACGTGTTGGATCCTTCAGATGCTGCTATTGCCCGCTCTGGCATGGCCACGGCAAGCACAGCTCTGCTGGATGTAGCCATGGGGGGGGTTTCACAGCCAAGGGCTTGTCTTTAATTCCCTACCTCTTGAGGTGAGCAACGCTGGGTGATAAATGGTGATGGTCCCTGGTGGTGATGATGGAGAGGGTGTTGGTGCCTCCTGCATTAGCAGTGGCGGGTGGTGGCAGCTCTCCCAGGCTGTTCCCATGGCCCGTGTTAACGCAGGCTGTTCTCTGGTATTTGCAAGCTCAGAGCAGCTTTAGTGTCATACCAGCGTGGCTGTGACCAGCTTGCCAGGGAAGTGTGGATTTGATGGGTTGAAGCACCGTCCCTGCTGAGCTCGGCCGTTTCACTGGGGGTTGCTGGGGTCTGGAGGGCTCAGAGTGTCATCTCCAGCCATGGCGTGAGGATGAGCGTGGTGGGAGAAGGTCCACTGGTTCACTGGGCAGGGAGGACGCCAGACCCGAGGCAGAGTTGGGTTTTTTTGCTCCATGCACCCTGGTGGGAACGTTCCCATCCCAACAGGATGCTCCGGCACTATTAGTGCTCTGCAAAGTAACTTGTAGGGCTTGTGGAAATATGGAAATAGTGGGACAGTAAGCTTATTATAAGCATTAACATTTTATTTTCATTCTGAACAAGTGAATTAAGTTACTGTAAATGGCTTGAGCAGTAATACTTGGCAGTGTGCAGCCACAACTTGTCATGGTTTTAATCTTATTTTTTTAAGAACAGAGGGAGCAATGCTTTTCTAACCGACTGGAGCCAAATCTACGCTCGCGTCTGGCTCTTCCGTATCTCTTTGGGCTTTTGTTTGCACAATATTGTAGTGGATGTAGCAAACATATGGGGCTTAAATTCATTTAATAGTTGCAAGAAAATGAGTTTAAGGTTCTTATAGTATTAAGGTAGACATTTCCAAATTCATTTTTAATGGAACATTTGTTCTCCAAAGATTATTAACGCGCCATTAAGTCCTCTGCTGCCTGGTGCCTTCTCATGCCGTGGGATATTATTACCGAGGGACATAAACATGTTTATGGGGCTGCTTTATTGAACGGTGAGATTAAATATACTAAACTTGGAAATGTCAGCAGGAGCATGAGCACTTTGTCATAGATCTTGTGTGAGAACATTAGGACGTAAGTGTCGTGCCACCGCATAAAACCCGTGCAAATCAAGTTGCAACCGTCTGAAAACTTCTCCCTGGTACAGCAGCTGTAAATGCTGGGATTTATCAGCATTAAATACATAGATGGGAGCACGTAGTAGATGGGTTTTTCCTTTCCTGGGAGGACTAGATATGCCACGCAGGGGTCATAAAACGGCAAATGATGTTTTAATGCTTCTGTGTGACTGCCGTTTGTGGGAGCGGGCAAAGCTCCCATCCAGTTGTAATACTTCATCTCACTGCAGGGCATCACTGTTGGGGGGACCCATCTCTGCTTGTTTTATATATAAAATGGGCAGCATTTTATTTTTTATATATATAAATGAGCAGCATTATCCCTGTGCCATCCCTATGCCATCATCTCGCTCAACCTGGGGGAAGAAAAAATTAATCCTTGAATACGAGGGTAGAAGAAGTTCTGATAAAATGACTTATGCACTGAGGTAGTGACTTACACACTGAGATATATTTCCATATAGATATAGGTACGTAATGGGCAGCACCAGACCTGCTCGTCCCTCTTTGCATTGCTGTCGTCACCTTTGTTCACAAGCCTTGCAGAGATTTTTGACCCTCAAGGTCAGGGATTTTTATTTTTTTTTTTCCTGGGTTGAGTGGTAAAATTAAGCATTGGCTTCATAAACCTAGTGTTATGCCAAAAATAGTTGAATTTGGTGATTTAAAGGGTCTGCCTCCAAATCTGAGTTGGCTTTTGGGCTTCTTTCACTGGTATGTGACATCCGAAGGCGCGGGGCTTGGCTACTGTCATGGTCTGGGCTGCATGTCCTTCTGCACAGGACTGATGGCCAGCCCGGGCAGACACAGAGATCGAGGGAGAGGAGAGGAATTTGTGTGTGTAATGGAAGGAGTTAACAAGACCAGGCTTAATTCCTGCTACTGTGTTGAAATGTGAAGGGCAATAGCATATATTTATGTGCCTCGGTTAATTAGTCACATCATAAATCTCAATAGCGTATTTGCAGCCTTTTTTTGTTCCTCAATGCTGGGGAACATTGTCTTTGTCTTGGGCTTATTTTTGAATAATGAAGAAGGGGTTTTCAGCCCCCCCCCCCGAACCTCTTGAGAGCTAAAAAAAAGCCCTGTAGTTGGTTGGGGTTTTGGGCGGCTGCATCCCCTGCACTGAGCTTTTATAGTAGGAGAAGCCCTGAGCTGCACATCTCCATGGGAGATGGATGAGGCTTTGAGCAACCTGGGCTAGTGGGAGGTGTCCCTGCCCATGGCAGGGGGGTTGGAACTCAATGATCTTTAGGGTCCCTTTCAACCCAAACCATTCTGTGGTACATGCCCATTGTTGTAAATCAGCTGGGGAGGGAGGTTTGGCGGTTATGGTGGGAGGGATGTGCAAAATGTGGTTTGTCCTTTGGTGTTTCTGCTGTTGAGCAGGTAGAACGCTGGCTGCAGATGCTCTGAGCTTGGTGGGGTCACGGCTGCATTATCTACTTGGAAATGAAAACTAAAGTCTGTATATAGGAGGTCCTAATAAGCTTGCTTTAACAGTGAGAAGGATTTGGGGCAAAAAAAAGAGATTTGAGGCTGCAGACCCCCATGCCTCACCTGTAGCTCTTCTGCTCCCCAGGCATCGACATCCTCAAGCTGGTGGCAGCCCAGGTGGGGAGCCAGTGGAAGGACATCTACCAGTTCCTGTGCAACGCCAGCGAGCGCGAGGTGGCGGCTTTCTCCAACGGCTACGCGGCCGACCACGAGCGCGCCTACGCCGCCTTGCAGCACTGGACCATCCGCGGGCCCGAGGCCAGCCTGGCCCAGCTCATCAGTGCCCTGCGCCAGCACCGCCGCAACGACGTGGTGGAGAAGATCCGAGGCCTGATGGAGGACACCACGCCGGTAACGATGGGCTGGGGGTCGCACGCTCTTGTATGATGCAGTACACGTTTTGTCTGGCCATGGCGAGCGTGTGGGTGTGTGGGACCCGGCCCTGGTCTCAAGCTGAGCTAGTAGACAAGTAGCTGGACTCTGTATCTCTCTTAAACGGGGCTACTGGAGAGATGGGGAGGGACTCTGTCAGGGGTGGAGTGATAGGACAAGGGGGAACAGTTTTAAGCTGAAAGAGGGCAGATTTAGATTAGATGTCAGGAAGAAATTTTTTCCTGTAAGGGTGGCGAGGCAGTGGCCCAGGTTGCCCAGAGAAGCTGTGGATGCCCCATCCCTGGAGGGGTTCAAGGCCAGGCTGGATGAGGCTTTGAGCAACCTGGGCTGGTGGGAGGTGTCCCTGCCCATGGCAAGGGGTTGGAACTGGATGATCTTTGGGGTCCCTTCCAACCCAAACCATTCTGTGATCTCCCCTTGGAGCTCCTCAGGGACTTACATTTAAGCTTTACATTGCTTTTGAGTAAAGCTTTGCCAAAGTTTGCTCGGAACCGTGTCAAAGTTCTGACAAGCTCTCGAGCCTCGTGTGTTGTGGTTTACATGCATCTTTGAAGTTCACCAGCAAGACCTGGTACTTGACCCCTCGTATTGGGGACATTCCCTTCTTTGGCAACTCCAACCTTAAAACAACCTGGTGGTACCCCATGGCTTTGACTTGTTTTCCTAGAAATTGTTAAAATTGGGTTGCTAATCTTTTGAGCAGGTGGCTCAGTTGGATCCACGTGACAAATGAGGCTCATTTCACCAAAGGGGCTGTTTTTAACAAATTCACCTGAGCTGACACATCATTCCCTCATGCATCCAGTGAGGCTTTTTTGGATGAGCATCCTTCATGATCAATCTTAGGTGTTGGCCGTTCCTCTGCCCTGAAGCTCCTGGACCAGTTGCTGTGCTGCAGCAGTACCTGGGATGTCAAAGCTCAAAAGCACCCCAGGGTGCAGGTTTGGCATGGCAGCACACTGTGTTTCTGCAAGGGATTTATTACTGCTGTAACCGGTCTGCCTCCTCTCCCTGAACTGACTCCTGCCCTGAGGATGTGGGTGGTGATGGAGTGGCCCTGGGAGGGATGTAGAAAGCTGTGGGAAGTGGCTTGTGCAAGGGAGACCGAAGCCTTGGAGCCTCGTGCTGGCAGCTGAGCTGGGTGCAAGTGTTCTGGACCGCAAGTGGCTGCAAGAGGAGATGTTGAGTTTGTTTTTTGGGGTTCACTTTTGTTTTTGGTTTGTGGTTTGTTTTTTTTTTTTTT
>VZTO01005974.1:114726-135901 GCA_013400615.1 Syrrhaptes paradoxus | reverse complement strand
AAAGCAGAGAACCCGACAAGTCCTTGACTGCCCTGGCAGTAACTATCAACATCAGTACATTATCGGCCTTCTCCTCAGCACAAATCCAAAACACAGCCTCTTACTGGTTACTATGAAGAAAGTTAACTCTGTCCCAGATGAAACCAGGACACTATGCAAGATATTTACAGCACCTAGAAGCACTAATCATAGGCAGGAGCTGCCTGAACCACCACTGAGATACTAAACATCAGAATGGGCAGAGTGCAAGGGATTCCTGTTTTGGATAATCCAGTTCAGGAAAGCCTAAACAAACAAGCAATTTTGCAGGATCACAAGATGCATTTTTCTTATCTTTTTATGCACAGTTCTGTCTTTGATGCAAAACAACTGCAAAACCCTGCAGATAAAGTATACTTTAATAATCAGTTTGAACCGTACGTTGAATTAGTCATTCTATAAACACACAAACCCATCTCAGGCAGATTCTGCAATCAATTCTGTAAGTCTACCCTACTTAGGTTGCTAGCAATTCTACATATAAAGGAAACAAAGGAATCAGCTCATTTTAAATTACGTATGCTAATGCACTCACAGTCCCAGAGTTTGAAGACATGTAGAAATAGCTCAGCAATTATTCTGTACCAGCTTCCCACAGGGGCATCCTTATTCCAAAGTGGAAGGGTTTACCTAAACACCATCAGGGCACTAAGAGTTTCCAGAAAGGCAGCAAATACAGCACAGCTACCACGATTTCCATTTGTATATGCTACCTTATTTCACAATAGCCTCCTGTACTTGAACACATCCTAATATAGCAAAAACTTTAAAATACTTTATCACAGTTCACTTCCAGCCAAAAATAAAAAGCGATACATATTTGGCTTGAACTAAACTACCTATTTAAGCAAAACATGGACTAAATGCATTTGTGGATTTGGGTTGTTTGTTTGGTTTTCCCCTTTCATAAAACACTGCACAAATGTATTTTGGAATCTGAAGGTATGTCACCTTAAACCTTGATTTTTCTAAAGTAACTAGGCTTATGCAATCATTAGTCAGTTTCCCAATGAACTGTTGATCTTACTGCCTAATAACAAATGGAAATGACAAAATAATGAACACAAATTGGTGCCTGTGTGTCTTGTGACAACAGACAGATGTAGAAAGGATAGCCCCTATTAACATTCCAGCAGAAGAATGATATACAGTATGAACTCAGCTCTCTTAGACATAAGCATAGCCAAACTGGAGTTATACCATATGACTGAGTTTCATGGTGTCCAATAAAGTGTAAGTGCTGGATGAAGCTGCTTCTGTAGCCAGGGATATTCTCAGCATTTCCCTTCTGTGCAGACACTTTGAAGACTAGAGAGGTGCAATCCATGGCCTTAATACAATTCTGTTACAACATACCAGAATAACAGACACAGATCTAGTCCTCGAACAGGTTATTTTGCTGCTCACAGAGATAATTTAATATGCAGATACCATTTTATGAAATACTCATGGCAAGCATATTTAGGATCTCCCAAATCTCTCAAGTTCTTCAAATATTACAAGTATTAACACTGATATAATCTGAAGGAAAATGCTAGATAAGTCAGGAGGGCAAAATTGGACTACATCCCTACAGTGTCTTACAGAATGCTATTTCTCAAAATTCACACTCTTTTACATAAAAGAAGTAAATTGCTTATTTTCCTTATCTAAATTACAGAAAAATGTTACCTCATTTGTCAGAGACAAGATAGTCTGCATATTAATGATAAAGTTTTACCAAAAGCATTTTCTCAATTTAATACCAGCAGCACTTATTAGTGTAAAAGTGATGAAGTGCAGTAATGACAACAATCCTTACTAGGATTATGAAACAAGCTAGAAATCATTTAACAGGGTGACCAATTTAAGAACTACACTAAGTACTCGCACTAGTTTAACAAGTTTTATGCAACTGAGAGACCATCAGTCAACTCAGGATTGGACTGTTACCTAGTGCTTTCTTGCAGTTTACAGTTACACAAATTTGCTATGATAAAAATTAACTTCACTTAAATTTCATACTGAGTAAAGTGACCTAACCTTAGGATTCTATACTTCCTCCCTACTAAAGCCAAACTCCTGGAAACAAGCGCAGAAGAATGAATGGCAGACTGAGAAGGTTAAAGGACTGACTAATTCCTACTATCCCTTAGGTCCACAAAGAGTTGTGGTTGGAGGATACAATCTGGGAGCTGCAGTCTAACTCCTGAACTGACTAACCCAGTCCTGTAACCAGTGACTGCTCTTTTCCCTCAGGTCTTTAAGAGATTACCAAAGACAATCAAATGAGCCTGACTCCAATGGAGACCAAGGTTTTTTCCCTCTTTTCCACTTACTCCTAAAATCTTCAGGATTCTGACAACTGATATGTAGACCATTCACTAGAAGTTTGGACTCAACTGGATACACATTAACAAGAAAAAATGCCATTAACTGAACACAGGAATGAGCAACAGATCTTGCCTTCCCTACACAAATATTCCCACTACCAATACCTGGCCAACTCACAGGTCTGGTCAAATGATCACTAACATTACATGTTAATTATTTTGAATCACAGATTCACATAATATTCATAATACTAGTGCTTAACAGCATCCACGTAATACTGATCTTAGAAGTGCAATGGTATTATAGTCATAGAACTTGAAAAAACAACTACATAGTTCAGATAAACAGGTGTAAAACTATAAGCTAGTAGTTCAGAAAGCTCACCTTAGAAATGAGAAAAGTAAGTAGTTTTCTTAAAACATCCTAGTAAATGCATTTTGGTTTTAGTAACTAAATAATAGCTGGCTTAAAAAGTGACTTACAGACAAACTCCTTTGAAGGCAAAGATCTACAGATCTATTCTGCATTATTTTCCAGTACAAACTGGAAGACACAACCAAACACATCATAGACAACTAAGAAAACCAAAGATACACAGTAATGGCTTTCAGTATCCATTTATTATAGGAAACATGTCTCAGCCTTGCCAGGCCCAAAATTATAGGCATTGCTTCAAATACACAGTAGACAAAATTATTTTTGGTAATGTACAAAGGATCTCAAAAAACACTATTTCAAAGTCAAGACGACCTTCACATTTCATAGAAATGCAACTTAAAGAAGCATTAGGGATCTCGTATCTGTTCTACCTTCAGGGTTACAACCCAGAGTTTAACCTAAAAACCTTGACAGCTTCCCATCTACCAGAAAAACACAGCCTCCGATTCGAAGAGGAAGAGGCTTCACTATTGTTTCACAATAGTGGAAACTTCTGAACTAAAAAGAAAAAAAATCTCCTTTAAAATTCTTCAATTTGCTTACAGGGGAAAGTTTTACCTGGTGGGGTGACAGAGCTGGAGCTGCTGTCTGTATTCCTTCTTTCACAAACAGAAAAAACACAGCAATTAAAAAAAAACAAACTTATACTAGAAATACAGAATCATGTAGGAAGAAACCTTGATAGCCTCTAGTCCTACCTCCTCCTCAAAGCTGGTCCAAAGAGAGCAGGTTGATCAAGAACTTGTCAAGTTTTGAGTATCTCCAAGGATAGAGATTGCACAATCTTGCTGGTCAATCTGTTTAAATATTTGACTACTAACATGGTAATTTTTTTCCCCAGTGTCTAGTTAGAATTTCCCATGTTCCCACTTTTGTCTGCTGACTCTCATCCTATCCCCACATGCTTCTGAGACAAGTTCTCTCAACATCAATTCTCTTACCCTCTCCTCATACATCATGTGCTCCAACCTCTTAATCACCTTGATGATGTTCTGCTGGGCTCACTCCAGTGTATCAGTGTTCTACACTGGAAAATCCAAAACAGTGGACACAGTACACTAGCTATGGTCTCACAAGCACAGAACAGAGGTGAAGAATCACGTGTCGCAACCCACTGACTACATTCTTGCTAATGCAACCCTCTACGTGGTTGGACTTCTTTGCCACAAGAGCACTTCTGAATCATGTTCAACTTGCTCTCCACTAGGTCATGCAGGTCTTTTTCTGCTAGCCTGCTTTGTTTCCAGTCAGACTGAAGTCTGCATGTACTAATGTACAGGCTTATTTCCTGTCAGATGCAGGACTTGGTACCTACCCCTGTTGAACTTCAAACAGTTCCTGACAGCCCATTCATTTCTCAAGCCTACTAAAATCCTGTTGCAAAGCAGCCCTTCACTCCAATGCACTGATGCTCCCTCCCATTTTTTTCATCATATTCAAGCCTTCTGAGAGGCTGAACAGAGACTTATACCAATAACGTCAGTTTAAAAGTTCTTATCTTTACACCTTTTTTAACCGTATGCCTTTTAATTAACTAGGCATGCTCTAGCATTATGCACACAAATAGCCCCACTGCACTCACCAAACCTGGACTGACTTCAATGAGACCATTCTTACGAACCAAAAGTTAAGTGTAGCAGAAAACAGAGACTGTTTAAAAAAATCTGTTGCTGATTCAGGAACCATAGCAGAAGACATCTCACTCTTAAATGTCTGCGTTGATTCTACATGATAAACAGGAAGAAAAACAAGCATCCACAATTTCCAACAGGCCCTCCTAGGAACACTAAAGCGCAATTAGTGCTGAATTCAACTTCTAGTACCCAAGATTGCCCAAATATAAACAGATCAAAGTAATGAAGTTTTTCCTGAGCCTGAAGATTAATGTTCATGGCTTTTCCAAACAGCAAGAAATTTTCAGAGATGCCACTTAGCATCTTACTATGAATTGACACAAATCACAAGACCACTACAGGTAATGATAAAAGCGAACACCAGAGGTACTCACTAGAACTCCAAAAGCCTAAGAAGGAACACAGTATGGCACACTACTGCTACCTTTCCCTTCTCCCTTTCTTCTTCTGTAAATCACAAAAACGCATAGTGGATTCCAAAACAAATATCCACTTCCTTCTTGGAAATTAAGTACTTCAAATTTTCCCATTAACCTACTGTCTTTGCTTGAACACTATTACAGATTCAAGCAACTTAAAATTTTTAACTGCTACTTCCATATTCCATAACTGCAGTTGAGTTTAATTTATTCTCAACTCTATCTGGCTTTACTTCCCACGCAGATAAACCCCTGCCACTTGATATTCATAAAATAACATTTTGTGGTAGAGATACCAGCAACCCTCTTCTTTCTAGGAGAAAGCTTTGTTTCCCAGTGTGTTACCTTTAGTAGCAGAGCAGTGGTTTCATGGTAAGGTATCTATTAGCCTCTGACCCACAGATAGCCAGAAAACACCTTACATTTCTAAATCACAAAAGAAAATGGATGGCCAACTAAACACTGAATCCTAGTGTAACACAGGATGCTCTATTAAATTCAAAAGCAAGTCACGCATTGTTTAACATACCTGATGAACTACAACTACTTCTCAGCAACAGTCTTTAAGTGACCACAAGGTTCTTCAACGTGTTTCTGTTCATTGTTAAATGACAGATTCTTCCCCTCATAAGATAGCTGCTTATAAACAGAGAGGAGGTAAGGATTTGGCCACCCACTGCAGCATTCCAGTAACTCTATTCTGAAATAATACCAGCTAACCTTTACCAAAGCCTTCTCCCACTTATCAAAAGTGGGATATCATTCTCCCTCCACCTATTTATTGATTTCTCCATCATACAGTAGCCTTATATTTTGTTCAAAATATGTTTGTGGCTTTAGAATTTGAGACCATAAAACCAAAAAGATAACAAATTAATGAAATGACAGAACAAGAAAACAGATAAAGTTGAGCAACTGATGCCTTGCCTAGACTAAGATTTGGAGTATGATGTGATTTAACGTACTGTTACTCATTTTAGAATTTTAATACAAGCATAGTACAGTACCCTTAACACATATTTAACCAGCCAAGTTGCTACCAAGACTAACTTAACAGCTTCATCTTTGTTGAAGATGCAGTATACCACCTACCTTAGGATTTTAAAGCTTTTTCCACAAACAAAAGTACAAACTTTTATTTAAATCATACTTTGGAAAGCACTCCAGACAAATTGTTGTTAGTCTCACCTATTTAGTTCAATTACTAAAGAGATGCAAAGTTACAAGGATCTCTCTTAAATACACAATATCAGACTTATTAAGTTAATGTGTAGGGTTTATAATAGAACTAGAAATAATAAAGCAAGCAGAGCAAAAATGCTTCTGTTGCTCATGTGTGAAGAGACTTTAAATGCTTTTTCAAAACAGGCAAGAAGCCCCAGAATCAAAAGAACCTACAAGTCCTTCATCTCTTACATATAAACCAGAAATCAAGATAAAAGCCTAAAATTCACAGTGATTCCCCAGAAATGTCATGTAAGTCAAGGAAAAAGAAAGCACAAACTATATGAAAAGTCATATTTTGTAATATGAGTAGCACGGATCCATAGCAAGGAGAAACACACTTTTTTTCACTGATATTTAGAAGCTTAATTTGGAGCTTCCCATACATACTTAAAATGCAGAAGAAATTAACTGCCATCCAGCTGCTCCCTCTTAAAACCATTCCTGGTTCCACCATCCTATTTCAGCCCAAAGGTGAGTACTAGAAGACAGAGAACAGACCTCCCGTGTACTTTTTCCAAGTGTGCCTGCCCCCTCCCGCAGGCATCTGTGCTCTACTACATGGGCAAGGAAATAGGGGGGCTGCTTTTCATGTTCAGGTGTAGCTCAAAGCATCAAATCAAGAATATTTAAGTGCAGATAACGTGAGCCACTTTGCCTTCAGAGAGGGACTTAAAACTTCTAAATAACAAATTTAGCATCACCATGCATGAAAATGTGGATTTTTTTTAAAGAAGCAAGGTTTAACAACCATTTTAGTACACAAATCACAGAAAAAAAACCTTTCCCCCCTCCTCTATGATTTGTAGTATTTAGTTATACCTCCATTCACCATCTCACTCCGTTTTCATGCTCAGTGGTACTGACACTGTAGCTTGACTGCCATTGAATGTACAAACATTCACAAAAAACTGCCTGCAACTTAGACAACCTTTGAGTAATGCTGAAATTTTGAGTTCAAGACAGCAGAGTTAATATATTCTGTAAACAGCAATTTTATACAGACTGCTGCATCAGTATGACACTGGTACTTAGCTTGCTAATGGCAGGAAAAAGAAATATCAATCTCTTCTGTATTGTAATTTTAAAATTCCATAATTTTAGTTTCATAAAAATTGTGGTCTTATTTCTGGGAAGGTCTAGGCAGCTTAAAAGCTATTACATAATATTATCTATTTCCAACATGCTGTACTGAGCCCTTCAGTGCATAGACTAAACAAACAGGAACAATGAAAAATGTGCTCACTAGATCCAACCTTTACAGTAAGAAAATTTAGCAGCGATCACCCCCAAAACCTATGTAAGTTAAGGTTTCTTTTTTTTCTACATAAAGCAAATAGAAAGGGTCTTAAAACCTTCAGACAGCACTTTCAAATAAAGGCTTGTTTCCACAATACCAGCTGGTTATTTCAGTACAAGGTCTAGATTTTCTAGCTAGGTATCCACCTAGAAATTTCTCTTAGTTTACATGCAATTCTGTATTCACTGTGCAATAGCTTGGCAAAATCAGCCTGCACTCTGAAGGCAGCTGTAAAACAAGGCCCTTACATTTTTCTAGAGGCTAGTTCAAGCTGCACAGCAACAATGCTGTTAGCACACAATTCAAAAGCACATCAACAGCTGCTACCCTAAACACGTCTTCCTTAAGTCATTAGCATCTTTCAAAAATCATCCTATTTTTCCTCTGTGAATATGTCCAGATTTCTAAAACACTAGCTGTAAGAGTTACACATTTACATCAATATTTCACAAGCATCTAACCTGCAACATCATCCCAAGCAGGACAACAATGACAACACAACCATTAAAACCTATCTAGCTGACATCCACCAACTCAGGTACAGACACAGCAAACCCTGCTATTTATTCCCCCAAACTGATCAGAACTTTAATGTCCGCCTGAAAGTAGTCAGCTTCTCTTGCTGACCACCACATACCTCAGAACATACTGTTCAGGAAAGGAGGTATCATGACTGACATGAGAGAGGCTTTAGAAGCATCCACCTGAATGTGGGTAAGCCTGCAGTGGAATAAAGGCAGTTCTGCATTAAAGTCACCTAAATAAACAGGGACTCACCGGCAATCCTTCACAGAAAAACCTAAAGCAGCCTCGGGCACCGGCTGGCCAGAGCGGCGAACTAACGAGGATGTGTGAGACCACGTACCCCCACCCCAGCCTCACCACATCTCTCACCGCCTCCCGGCCCACACGGAGAAGCCCTTCCCCACCACAGAGGCGCGTGGGCCTGACCGCGCGCCGGCACTCACGCGCGTGCGGAGGGGCACGGGAGGGCGCGAGCCGGTGGCGCCCCGCATGCCCCGCCCCGCCGCCTNGGCCTGCCTGCCGGGCCTCCCTGGGCCGCGCCCCCCGCCACCGCCACACTTCCTGGGCCCAGCCCGCCCGCCCCGCTCCCCCCTCCGGCCGCCGGCGGCTCCCGCTGCCCTCTGGGGGAGGGGCTCCGCGGCCCCCTCCTCCCCCCTCCCGGCGGCTGGCGGGTCCCGTCTCCCCGGGAATCGCCATTCCCCTCCCCGAGGCCGTGGGACGGGCCCACCCCCAGCGCGGGGAGGTGGGGCCGAGGAGGAAACGGGGTCCCCGCGCAGGCCGGCGGGGTGCCCGCACCTTCCCCCGCTGCCCACACTCACACACGGGGGAGGGTGGCGGCGGCACGTAGGGGAAGGGGAGAGGCTCTGACCTCCTCGCTCTTCAGCACCTCCTTGAACTCCCGCTTGATCCTCTGCACCGCGATGTTAGCCATCTCCGCAGCGGGCACCCACTCGCTGCTGCCTCCGAGCCGGGCCCAGCGAGCTCCGCTGCCGCTCCCGCTGGATAACTCCCGGCCCCACCAAAATGGCGCCCGCGCCGAGCATGCGCGCTAGGGCAGCCGGCTCCGCCGCCGCTCAGGAGGGGCCGCCGTGTGCGCGGAGCGGAGCGGGCACCGGGGTTTCTCTACGGCAGGGGTGGAGTGCTGGCCGGCGGCGGCAGTAGCGGCATGCACTATCGGCCGCCTTCCCTCCGCTGTCCCCGAGGGAAGGATGTTGCTGCCGCTTCCTGAGGAGGCGCGGGGAGCTGGCGGCTCACCACCCGCCCCGGGAGACACCAGCTTGCCTGCTGCCGCTCGCCATTCACGGGCCAGGCGGGTCCCCGGCGGTGCCCGGTGAGAGCGGGAGAAGAACCGCCTGCAGGCAGGACCCTGCTGCCGGCCTCGGTGCCGGCGGGCTTCGAAGCGGAGTTAAGGCGGTTGTGTCGTCATAGCCGCCGCCACGGGCTGCGCGGCCCGCCCGGCCTTGTGCCCGCAGCAGGGGGGAGGCCTGAGGAACTGGGCCGGGAAAAGGGTTGAAGGATTGCCCTCGGGAGGGCTGAGGCAGCAGCTGGGCTGAGCGGGGGGATTCCCAGGTTGCAGGGGAAAAGTCTGAGGTCTCCCTGAGGAAACAGCTGTCTCCAGGAGCAGCTGACATGCTTGCTGGTGAGGTCTCTGAGCAAAAAATAACCAGGAGGGTTTTCACAGGCCTTGAGAATCTCCTCAACCTGCCCATACAGCCGTTCCCATCTAATTTTTTCCCCTTATGCTCGCTGGAGAAAACTCCAGTTCCTTATCGATCTCTCTCCTGGCCCAGCCCCTTGTCCTCTTCACACCCTCGCCCTTCCCTGGCAGATGCTGCTGCCTCACGCGGGACAGGGGGGATCTTACAGGCCCGGCAGGCCTAGGAGCAGGCAAGCCTGAGGAGGCAGGGTAAGGAGCTGTTTCTTTAAGAGCAGAATAAAAGGTGAACGTCTGTCCTGGATTGTGGACTGTTATTGCAGAAGCAACCAGGGCAAGCCACAGATGTGGCTCTGTCTGAAAAACTTGAATAGAATACCAGTAACCATCCCTGTTAGGTGTGCAAAACACCCTGAGGTGTGCAAAATATGGTATGGAGCATGTTGACAGATTTTCAGAGGAAAACATGAAATTGCATT
This sequence comes from Syrrhaptes paradoxus, assembly GCA_013400615.1. NCBI lineage: Eukaryota > Metazoa > Chordata > Aves > Pterocliformes > Pteroclidae > Syrrhaptes > Syrrhaptes paradoxus. Next base: position 125,876 of record VZTO01005974.1, on the reverse strand, counting down.
TACAACTGTTGTTTATTCAGGAACTAGAGGCTTTCAAGACATTATTTCCTCTTAGTGTTGCAGTGCAGGACAATGTACAACATAGACTTTTATCTCCACAAATGTCTACCTCTGGTATGGCCGTCATCTGCAAGTGCTGTTTATTTATCTCCATTACTATACAGAGAATTTTGACTATTACATACAAAGAAACTATAGGTCAAACCAATTTCTAAAAATCTGGCAACTACATACAATTGCATATAGTCCTTTTTCTGTGTGTGTTTACTCTTCCCCTGTGGTTTGACTGGAAAAGGTCCATTTTCCTGCAAGAATGTTGTACCATCTGCATCTATTCATCAAATTAGGTCTTTTTCAGAACTAAACTTGCTTTTAATGCAATACACAATGCAGTTTTTGAGCTGAGGTTTTCAGTACCTTTTTGAGAAGACCCATTTTGTGTTAGGCCTGATTTCTTTTTAATGACTTCTTGTGTGATCTTGGGCCTTCATCTTCAGAATAATTTAGACATCTAAGTCCCACTGATGTGTCTGTCTACCTTTGAGGAGGTAGGCTGTAGATTCTCTGTGCCTTCTCTGTGCCTTAGGCTCTTGCCTGTAAAATAACATTAGCAACTCTTCTCTGCCTTTCATAGATGAAAGTTAGGTTTATGGTGTGCTGTGCTCCTATTGAGTACTATAGACAAAAATTATACAGGTAGTCTATAAAATCTCTGGGTTAAAAGCTTCATGTCTTTTCAGATGCTCATAGAGAAAAGCTGAGCTTCTAATATTCAGTTTTTGCTCTGAATAGAGCAGAAAACATGACCTTTATAAAGTGTCAGAATTCCTTTGTTTTTCCTGTGAGTGTGCTTGTATGTTACAGGTAGCAGACATCCAGTAACAGCCATAGTAAAGGGCAATGATTTTTCTTGGTCTGTATGTAGGTTCATTTTCATGTGCTCATTTGGATTACAAATGTCAGAGTCTGTTACTTGCAAAAAAGCAAATCAAATTAATATGAATTACTGTGTCTTTTCCTTAGTGTACCCTATTCCTTTTCTTTGTCCTGAAAGAGGCATCTTTCACTTATCTCACAGCCGTTTCATATTCACCAAATGCTGTGTTTATTTCCTCTTTGGTAAAAGATAGAGAAAGACTTTTTTTGGGGGTAGAACAGAGTAGTGGCAAGTTCTGCCAGGTTTAAAATACTTCATAAAAATCAGTACCTTATGTAATCAGCATGCTGGGGTTATCATTGTATATCTCCTATACTATTTTATGCTTTACTATAGATTACTATTTTACAGAAGACTCCACAGGGCTTCAGGCCAGAACAGACCCATAGACTAGCAGTCTCTGACCAGGTGTTTTGGGTTTTGGTTTTGGTTTGTTTAGGCTTTGTTTGGTTTTGGGGTTTTTCTTATGTGAAATAAGAAAATGCTTAGAAAAAAAATAGAACATAACCTCTGGGTGTGATTTCAGTGAATTCGGTGTCTGACTTAATAATACACTTTATAGTATGTTGATAATATAGTTGTGTGTATATCCTCTGAATTAAGTTCTCATTAATCTTTCACCCTTAGAAGTATTCATACACAAACTGCAGAACTGTAGTCCTTTGAACATAGCTCACTTTTTGAATTACAAAATTTTGTAGTATATCTCATTTCAGGAGATAGTTCTTTCATTGATCCCATCATCAATTTAGCCTTATACCATACAGATCTTTCAATAGCAGCTTTCACAAACTGGCTGCAAATTGGTCTATAGTTTTGCCTGTTGGTGTTGATCGTAACTATTAGAGTGGGAGATACAATTCTAGGTATCCATGCATTATTTAGTATGTTTGGCATATTGCTTTGAGATACTTCTGGAAGTAGGAGCAGGAAATATGGTGTATTAAATGAAGTTCGAACCATGTAAAATTACTGCAGGAGGAAAGTTTATAGGATCAGTACCTATAAACTTAAGATCAGTGGTTGTAAGACCTCAGCCCAAGCTCTCAGTACGGAAGGGCTGCCAATATGCATTAGCCAATGCTAGGATAACCAAGCACCCTAAATACTATATAATTTTTCATGTAATATGGGAAATATTATCTATCCTACAACCTATATATGGGAAACAGTTTCATCCATGGAAAAGTGGCTATTGTTCATGCACAAAGTGCACATGTTGGACTCAGTGTACATACAGTACAGTCACTGCGTGAATGGTTCATCTGTCTGAGACTATGGATGCCCCCCCACCCCAGTATACTGCCTTGGATCTCCAAAATGCTTATGACAGCACTAAGTATGATTAAATTTGTGTTCTTCAAGTTAAGATTCTTGGTGATCTTTTTCTTATTTACATATTTTCTTAATTTTATTCTGTTCATATCAATAGGATATTTTTCTATTAGAACTACTCAGAATCTGGAATTATTGAGATTGTTCCCTGTGATGAGAAGAAAATGCCATTTTTGAAACTTTCCAGCATGCAACATTCTGTTTCTCTTTTGCTGCTTTGTGTCTTGCATAACAAGACTTACCCACTCCTCATCTTGGTCTCTTTAGAAAAATCAAAAATGACAGGCTTGATCTTTTCTCATTGTTGCTGGAGGATTTCTGATTGGAGAGGAGAGCTGTCTCAAGAGATCTGTATATAGTTTTCAAACACTTTAGAAATAGGAGTTGAACCTGTAACATTTTTTAATTCTCATTTTGTTTATTTCATGGGGCATTTATACAAGGATTAACTTTACAGGCTGTATTTGTATTAGATAGTATGCACTTTGTATTTAAATGTTTGTATGCTCATTTATTATAATGCTTTATTTAAAAAAATCAGCAACAAGTAATATTCATAAAATGAGGCTATTTTTTAAATTTAACCCTCATTTTCCACCAAACTTACACCTACAGCTCTGTTTCTGTTATTCCAGCTTTTAACAGAGAGGCCTACATGCCAGAAGTTGTCTTTTTTGTCTGCATGTCATTTAGCACATTTCAGAGACTACAAAATAAATTTAGCCTGCACGTTTATTGTCTGTCATATTGTGTTCCTGTTGTGGCAGCGTCTGGATGACTCAACTCATTCCGAAGATTAGCTTTATCATAAAAATAACTAACTGGTCGTGCAAGTCGACCGAGTTTTAAGTTGTCATCTTAACTTTCCTGTTCCTCCTATACATGTCCACGTCCGGTTGTGTGGAGAGGTGTAGGAGTGCCCTCTCCTGGGTGGAACAGGGGAGATGGGCTTGCTCGGGTGAGGCGGATCCCGCTGTTCGGGGACTCTGCCTTACAAAGAGCTCACGGCACTGCTACTACTGCCTTGTCCAATCTCTCCTGTAAAGGTGTTGAGACAGAGCTTGTAGGAGTACTGCAGGCAGAAATGCCTAAAACAGTAGGAAAGAAATAGTTCGGTGTTCTTGGTGGAGAGAGGTGGTATTCACTCCTTATGTCTGCACTTTCCAAATTTTATTTTTCATGTTATTAGTAGACAAAATATATATGTTAAAAAGGCAGTAAGTGTACTAACTAAACATTAGAGTCATCTGAATTCATTCAGTTTGAATTAATGTGATGCAATTCATCTGACTTGAAAGGGTTGGATCAGAAATTAATTCAGCTATTGATTTTCCATGAATCAATCTGCAGCTTAAACAAGATATAGCAAAGTTTTCATTAAATAATGCAGGTGCAGAAATTTTTGGTAGTTTAATAATAACACCCTATTGTACTTGCTAAGGGCTATAATTAGAAATTGCCAGGACACCGTGGGCTTTCATTAATGTGGTGGTCCAGCAATATCTTCTAAATTAATGTTACATCTGAACCTGATGGTTTTGGTAGGAAAACGCAGATACAAACAGCCCCAGTACTTTTAAGTTAGCAAAATTATTGGTTTTTTTAAACTTCCACTTCTTTGAGGGGGAGTGATTTTCAACTGGTGGTACATACACCTTGGGATCCAGGGTCTGTTTCTTGTTGGTTCATAAAAGGCAAAAAAAGAAAATGAAGAAAAAAGCGGGGTCATCTGTGAGAACAGCTGAATTACAGTTCTTGTAATTCTGCAGGAAGTCCCAAGTTTATTAATATTCTTAATGAGAGGGCATCTACCTTGAAAAAATTTTGCATCAGCAGACTGACAAGTTCACTACAGGGAACTAAAAGCATTTCTCATAAAGGAAAAGGTGTAAAGCTGTACTCCTTTCTTCCTATTCCAAAAAGAAGATAGCAATCTTTTCTAGGGTCCTTTCAAAATTAAAGCAAGCTGGGAATACAGAAATAGATTTCACAACTTAACATGGCTATTATTATTAGTTTCATGAGTATGAGAGTTATAAGGGAAGAGAGGATTTGACCCAGAATACAAAGCAGATAGTCACTGTGCTATCTTGCTGGTATATATTGTTTTCCACTCAGAAATATTTTTTACCCTGAGTGAAGTATTTGTCCCATTTTAAGCATTTTGTATTGCTATCCATTAATGTAACAACTTATAGTACATTATAAAATCGATGCAACTTTATTTAATTAAATATAGCAGTCTTCCTTTCATAGATAGGTAGGTACAAAAGGGACTTAGAGCTGCTGCTGGACAGCTGGGCAGCTTTTCCTGGCTAGCTGGACATCATCTTCTCCTCATGTCCTTAGAATCTGTGGCTGAATAACAATCCCGGCTATTTTAATAACTATAGGGGCTGAAATCAGATTCAGGCTCATGCTCAGAAAACCTCAATTTCATAAATGTCATCAGGACTGAAGTATATAGGAGCTTGAAGCTTAAATTTGTTGTTTAGTGCAGTGGTAGCCAGGGAAGTATCTAAATACAGTAAGTAAGAGAGAACATAAAATGGCATTAATATTTTGGAATGATTGATTGGGGGTGGAGTTAAGGTCTCTCATTAGGGGAGTGGAGTTTAGAACTAGAACACCAGATTACTGTGAAGCATTAATTGAATGAATATGGGAATCCAGAATAAATAAAAAATAAAACCACTTTCTGTTAGAGGAAAAGTAAATGCAGTCACAGCCTTATTGCACTGCATTGGTAGTGGTCTTTAATTGCCAAACTGTTTTGATATTCCTGAAAATATAGATAAGCTGACTGCTGGAAAGCTCATTGTGTACAAAGTGGTCCAACTGACAGCATGTAGATCAAATTTGGGTCTTCAGGAAGCTTCCACCTGACTTCCTGCCTTTTCATTTGAGGAGACAGACAACATTTATTCTGGGAGTGTATGCTGCAAACTGTCCTACATCACTGACTGGACACCTCAGGTTGTATGTAACCTGAGACATAAAGCCATCAATGCAGGCTGCAGAGAGTTATATGCAAAATGGGGATCAAGCTCCTGTGGGCAATAGTGTTATAAAGTACATGTGGTCCCAACTCAGAAAAGGTTTCCAGCTATAAAAGAATATGGATTAAAGATGTATGAATAACCACAGTAGAATACATGCAGTCAAATCAGAAATCTACTAGAAGCCGAACCACAGAGAGAACATATGCCAGTATACTTTGCATCGTTAATTATTATGAATCCCTTCAATGGTCTCTCTGTTTTGTAAAGCACAGGACTTTTAGGTATCCTAAAGGGTAGGAAAATATCATTCCTTTTAATAAAAAACAAACCTGGAACTATTGAATCCAGCTATTATTGCTTGATCTAGCAATTTTGTGATTCTGAGGCTTTTTGAAAATTCTAACTAGAATTTGAACTTTCCAGTGATGGCCATCTTGCTTAACTACAGTATGATCTGTCATGATGGGCACCAAATTCACAACTGATGGAAGTCTTCTGGAACTGTCTACAACAAAAATTTACAAAATAGTGAAGTTTGTCAGAGATCGTCCAGAAAGAGCTCAACCATGACAGATGGGTACTTTATGAAGCTGTATTGCTGTTGATACTATCCTAAAATATCTGAATTTTGGAGACTAGAACAATTTTGTATCAGGAAAAAAAAATTCTATTGATGTTACTACAGCAGAATACTTATTTAGGGCTAAACCATTAAGTCTAAATCACTAGTTATTGTTTAGATGATAGTTGTGTAGAAAGTTAATTGAATTTCATTCCAAGTCATAGAAACTGATAAAGACCAATTAAGAATACGAATGTTGTGGTTTTGTAGGCTGTCTAGTGGCTTTCTTCTAAACTACAATGAATTAAGACAAGCTGATTTTCTTGTTTTCCTCATCTGATTGTCTTCAGTTTGGCCATGTGGCTAGCAAGAACATAACATCTAGTCCACCCCCCTGTTAAAGCGAGCTGAGTCAGAGAAGGTTACCCAGCAGGACCATGTCTGTTTGGGTTTTGAATATCTCCAAGGATGGAGATGCCAACTGGATTTCTGGGCAACTTTTGCCAGTTTCTTTCTTATACCAAACCACTTGTAGGGTTTACAGCTCCTGTTCAACAGGTTTAACGTACTGCAGCAAACATCCAGCTGCATCATACCACATCCTCAAACAGCAAATGTGCACAAGCTAAAACCCTTGCATTATGTTCATACAGATCTTGGCCAGCTGCGAAAGCAGTCCTTTCTAGTTCACTTGTCAATACTCATGTTCTAAGATCCAAAATGAAAAGCGTGGTTGAATGTTCTACAGAAACCAGAGTATCACTTACAGGGATAACAGATCAGATTCTTTTCCAACGATTTGATTTAGCTCTCAGTAGTCCATACAGAGATGCTGCCACCTTTTGCCGATCTCCAAGGACTGATCCGCAGAGTTATGATACACCTCCTCAGTGATGCGTGAAATATCTTCAACTCTTTGTTCTCTCTTTTTCCTTGGTTGTTCCTCTTTGCCTTGGATTTTTAATGGATGGTTACTCTTAAATTTCAGTCATATAATGAGTGCTTAATAACAACTGCAAAACTGCACATATAAATTTCAGATCAGAGTAATTCCCAGTTCCTGACCAGAAAAGTTTAACTTCTTGCTGCTTCTGAGTTAGATGTAGTAAAGTGTAAAAAAAAAAAAAAAAAAAAAAACAAAAAAAACCAAAAAACCAAATAAACAAAACAAAAACCACNAAAAAACCACCTTTGGGACCTTATTTTCAATTCCTTCTCTCACATTTTCTTCTGCACTAACATTCATCAAATGTACTGGCTTGCATTTTTGTGCCTGTGGTTCATCTATTAGATATGGCTTCTTCTATTAGATGTTCACTTGGAAAATGAACTGGGATTAATTTTTATTTCAAGTCTATGAGAACTGTAACAGTTCCGGGCTCTGACTCATGTTCAGAGGCAGTTTCAGGCTGAATGCTGAAATGTCTCTGAACATAGAGAGAGGTTGACCTGAGATGTGTTCTTCCCGAGTGGCAGCAATTTTCAGATTAATATAGCAATGTTAGCTGCTGGTAAGTTTATGGCTGCAGATAGCTTATGGCTGTGAACCACAGTTGCTTAAGAAGCAGTTCACACTGTTTCTCATCTTTTCTTTGCAAGAAAACAACCACAATCATGCAGCTGCTATTATGGTTTCTACCCCAGAGGAAAAATAATTTGTTACAGTTATACCAGTGTTGCCTCAGCTAGATTGCATTTTTAGAGGGGATTTCCCAAAGGATTTGCTAAATATGTTCCTGATACTGATTACATTATTATCAATCACTATGAAATTTAGTGGACCTTTGTCTCATTAACTTGTGTGGTTACTGAGAACTTACTGTTCTAATTCTACAGATTCATTTCATCCTAGTTCAGATGGTATATCTTTACCAGTGAGTGTTATCACTAACAGTTCAGTGGTTCAGATCTTAATCCTGTGTTTTTGAATGTTTTTTGCAAGCCTGATCTTGTAAGTGTCCCAGTTGGCCTGCTTGCATTTCATAGTTACCCTAAGTTACCAGTCGATATTCTAGTTAAGACGTAAAACAATCCTTGTCATCCCTGACCTTCAGATTTCCTTCCTCCATTTCCTAGTTTGGAAAAACTTCATTGAGCAGCATAGCAGCAGTCCTTTGTGATCATTTCCCCCGGACTGTGACTAATTTATCTCAAAGTCTGTGTTGGTGTGCTGATGCTTCAGGACCACAAAAGCCCTCCATAGATCCTCTGACAATTTCAGTGGAGTTTCTTCTTTCCACTGAGCAATATTATTTTCTTTGAGAACCGACAGCTTAGGTTGTGGCTGGATGTTCATTAATTTTGTATCTGTACATTGACAGAATATCTGGCAGTATAAATTTGGTTCAGTCATGATCACATGACTAAATTTCTGTGAAATTAGCCTTAGTACACAATATAGTCTTTGTGTCAGCTAATTCACAGGCTTTCTGCGTACCATCCCAAAATTCTTTGCAGTTCTCCACTGCTTTGTGAGATGCTAGCCCAGCTGAATTCTAGGAATGTATATGAGCTACTTTTCTAAGGACTTGGCTTCTTTTTCCAAAATTAGATCCCTCCCTGCAAAAACCCAGTGTTGCTGCCAAAAGGCCACTCCTACCTTGCTAGGGCACTTTATAATCTTTTCCTTTCCACTTCCTGGATGCCATTTTCAGACCATGCTGCAGATGTCTTCCAAGTGGTTCTTCAAATAAAAATCTGCAATAGGGTTTCCTGGAGATTCCTTCTGGGAATAATATTATGTACTCGACTGCATACAAGAAAAGAGGGAGCAGACAGAAAAAGAGTTACATAAAGAGAATTTGACCCATTTCTAGGTTGTTTTTCAGATCTGATGGAACTGCATTAATTACAGACACAAAATTTCCCCTCCACAAAGTATCTGGATGTGAACAATACAATGCCTAGTGGTATGAGTTATGCAGCAAAGATGATAAGAAGAACATAAACAGAAAGAGAACTTCAGAATGGGAAAAGTAATGTTTTTCAGTGTCTGTAAACAACCTCATCCATTATTTGGCAAGTTGGATCATCAGTGTGACTTCTTTTCTATTGCCTATCAGGGTGCAAAAATTGAAAACTAGCACTGTGATGTGGAATATGATATCTGCCTGTTGCTTTACAAAATGCCCAATCCACACTACTTTCAGATGACAGATGTAGAGAATGTCATAGTAAGTTTTGCTCAAATTGCACCCTCCTTCACTGTACAGGGTTATTGGTTCTGCCCTTCAAGCAGGCTTGTTTTCATAGTTTTAGCTTGGCAGTGGGCAGCACAATTCTTTTTAGAGTGCCAAAATCAATGGATTTACTATTCTGTCCTTGTTACTAGCTGATCCTGAATGCATCTCATGCCTTTGTTCATAAAGTAGCATAAGTCATCACTGTTTTCATCATAGTTTGACTGCCAGAAGGGAGACTTCATTGAGAGAGTCTGAAAACAGCCTCCATATCAGGGGCTTGTTTTACTGCTGTATCATGCACTAGATTTGTGAGTGTAAGGGGGAGGAGATGGCTGATTGGATTGGGAAGCTGAGATAGAATCAGTGCCTACTATGGCTTGTTCATTTGCTCGTGGGAACCAGGAGGGCCAAATTCTGAGGGATGCTCTGGCAGAATGTTTTATGCAAAATACCTAGCTACTTTCTGCTTATATGTATGTACTTGCTGATTTGAAAGCAATAATCTTATGCATTGTTTCTCTTGTTACTGGTCTCTACTTCTGCAGCTCCTATTGCCTGCTCCTCTTCCTTGACGGTTCATACTCTGAAGTTTCATCCATGAGGATCACCTTTTCACGAATCCATCCTTCGTTATGCGATTCAGCCTCTCATATTTCCAAGTTGTCAATGGAAACATATATGTTGAACAAAGGAAAACAATCAGAAAAATAATTGCTATTTTGCTGTCAAAAAGGCAGTGCAAATAATGCAGAATACCATAGTGAAAAAAAGCTCAGCTTTTTACTGACACCAGTTATGTAAAACTATTTATTGATATGCAGAACTTTGCAGTAACAACATGGGGGAAAGAAACAAGAGTAGGGAGGGGGAGATGCTTGGTGTGAGTGCTTTCATCTTACCCAGAGGGCTTGCACACCTCATCAAGAGACAATTTAAAGAGATTACCAGACATGATGTGAGTTCCTGGATGGGACGATGAGAGAAATGAGCCAGAAACACGTGATGTGCTGAGTTTTGAGGAGGCTGCATTTGATTCAAAGTAAGAGAGGGAGAAGTCACAGCTTTAGCTGTAAGTGTAGGATTGTACAAATTCAGTTATCCAAGAATCAATCACTATGAGACTCTCTTCCCAATTGCAACAGTTGCCCCAACTGTGCTTGCCATCTTTTTAGCAACAGCAGGCTGTTTGGCTTTACCCGCAGGCAAGAAAATAGAAGTGTTGAGTGTTCCTGCCTCTGCTTGACAAGAGGAACCTTCCTCTCCACTGCTGTGTGGTTGCCATTGCTCTCCTCTCTGTTTTAAGCCAGGACTAGGATGGTAAACTGTATCTGGTTTTGGGATTTCCCTTTACTTGTTTAATTCTCGCCCCCATCCCTGGGAGGGGGGAGGTTGAGCGAGCAGTTGTGGTGTTGACCTGCCAGTCAGTTTAGAAACCACAACAGTAAGCCACCCGTGGAAATATTGGAGGACAAGATTTTCTTCCCTGTGCAATCCCCATTGCACTGTGGCATGGTATCCATCCCCAGGACAGGATGTGGTCCATCTTTTCGTATGGGAGTGACACCCCAGCTCCATGTCTAGGCATAGGTAAATCCAACTGGCTGACGTGAGAAGCCATGATCTGAGATTTTCATTTCTAACTAAATTCCACATCATTTAAATGCATATTTTGAGGGATGCTTTAATTTCAGGGAAGCCTTGTGAGTCATGAGCTCCTATACGGGCTTTAGATTTCTCCGTGAGAAACTGCACTGTAAATTCCCTCATACCTCGGAGGTGATGGGATGATGATGATGATGATGGCTGAGAGCCAAGACACCGATGTGACCGTGTTTCAGACAGGGGTGCAGAGCCCTGGCCGCGGGGGCTGTGGCCGGCCCCCCGCACGCCAGGCGCCGGGAGAGCTGCTTTCCTTGTGCCTTCTCAGTGCCGACTTACCGGGCCTGTATTTTAAGGCCGACGCTCTTCTTGAAAATGACACCCCCGGCCCGCCAGGCTGCCGCGGCCGCCTGTCCCCCCGCCCGTGCAGCGCCCAAGCCTGCCTCAGCCGGGCAGGAGTGCCCGGTCGCAGCCCCGCCAGCAGCCCGGACCCCGGCTCCCGTGGCGCGGAGGCGGCCGCCCCGCAGAGGGCC
>VZTO01005974.1:68129-114674 GCA_013400615.1 Syrrhaptes paradoxus | reverse complement strand
TGAGCGGGGGGCGCAGCGGCGGGGAACGGGAGGGCGGCGGGCGGCCGCGGCCAGGTAGCGCCGGGCGGGATCCGCGGACACCCCCGCCCGTCCCTCCTTCCGTCCGCCGGGCGCGGCCCGGGGTGGGCGCGGAGCCTGGGGAGCCCCCGGTGGGAGCCGCAGGGGGAACTTAGGGGCTGTGGAAGTACAGAAACGTCCCTGGTGCAGGGCGCTTCGCCGGGCGCCCGGGAAGGTAAACAAGAGGAGAGCCGGAGCCGTTCCGGGCGTTTTTTGGGCAGCACAGCACTTTGCTGTTCCAAACCGGTGACACGTCTGCTCGTCTGCTTTACAGCTGGTCTGATTCGGGTTCTTCTGGTTGCTGAGGTTTTTTAGTGCAAAGTGGCACTCTTCTGTCGATTTTTTTTTAAAGGTTCTCAGTCTGATACTTTGAGCCAAAGGGGTTTATTTTTCTGTCTTTAAAAAAGCTGGAAGTGGCTTGCTGACACCAGAGTATGCGCTCACAGGCTGCTCCCTGCTTTTTAAAAAGACTGTGCAGCTAAAGTGGGAGAAATTGGACAACGTCTTGTGAGAGAGAGTCTCAGGAAAAGGACAGTGTCACACTGCCATTAGTGTATTAAAGATAGCATTCCTGGCAGGAACTCTTCATATGTGTGCTCCAAGATGTGCTTTGTAGCAGATGACAGTGGGGAAGGGGTATGTTGGCCTTAGAGAGCACAAGGCATCATCCATGGTCATTCCTTTGCAGCTGTCACTGTGCCGGGTTCCCCAGATGTCCTGCCATGCTGCTCAGCTGCTTCCTTCCATGGCAGTTCTGAGGCCCCAGCTAAACACTGCTCTACAGGAGTCTGGCGCATGACCTACATCAAAAACTTTTGTTTCCTGGCAAACATTTGTTTGTCTACTCAGTCTTCAGGATTGTCTTTTAGATTATACATTTGTTGGTGTAGAGACTGTGCTTTGTATTGGCTGAACATCCGCGTCTATGCATATAGATCAGTATTGAAAACCATCTCCAGTTTTTAGACTTTTTTTTGTCTTAATATCTCATTATGTTAATGTTATTAGTGTGCCTACTGGGGAAGGTATGTTTCTGCAGTGAGCATTAGTGGGTTATGTCTTAGAAGTCTTTACATGCTTAGCTATTAGGGTGCTATCCACCTTTGCTCATTTCTGTTACTTTCCAAAAGCAGGCATCAGCTCAAAAAAACCAAAATGAGAAAAAAGAAAAGCAGTCTTACTTTTGATTTCTTCCTGTATACAGCGAGAGAAAATAAATCCTTGCTAATTCCATTTAATTCTTGTGACCTGTCAAGATGAAAGAAATCAAGCTATTGTTGTTGATCATTGATTTAAAAGAGTGAACCTGTCACTGACAGCATGGCTTGAAGTGGTAGAAGCAATTGGCAAAGGAAAAGTGATTGTAAGGTTAGCAGTACATCAGTCAGTTCCGTCCTGAGTGCTGTTCCTTCCCCTGCTGCTGAGGTAGGTAAGTCCAACCTCTTTGGTTCTTTTTGCCCCGTTTTGTAAAATGAGAGATTTACAATATTGGCCCAGCTCTGGAGTGGTATACAGTTCCATATTTTAAGTAGTTTAAGATCATTTTGCATGAGGTACTAAACAAGTACAAAGCCGCACTGGTTGTGCTGTTGGACATGCCAGAAGGTATTGTTACGTGTGCTGCTTTGACAGGCAGGACGTCCCTGACCCACTCGGGACCATAAGCCAGGAGGGTCTGCTTTGGAACTGAGATCGTGGTCGCAGCCATTCTGTAGCTTTGAGTGGATCTTATTTTAGCTTAGCTTGGGATTATTTTGCTGACTATAGAGATAAATATAATGAACATGGTTCTACGAAATTCCTTGTACCGTGCACGTTGTGATGGTTTTGCAGCACCTTACCCAAACTACAGTCAAGTCCATCAAGTCCGAAGTGTGTGGCCCCGTTACATTGTCAACATTCTGCAGTCTGTGTTCTTCCCTTGTAAGGGAAAAATGAGAACGGCACACTTGTTATTAGAGCAGTAGTCTACATAAAAACAATTTCAAAATGCATTATGGTTTTAATCGCCTTGTAACTGTTGTACCTGCTTTCAAAAGGTTGGTATTTGGTTTTGGAGAAAGTTAGTTTCTAACTGACTTCTTGTTTTGTTATTAACTTCTCATTTTCTACTTACTTAGACTTCAGAATTAGTGATGTGTGAATGTTATTTGCATAACAGATGTGTAATAAAACAAATTCTATGTTCATGCCTCAGAATTTCTCTCCTAGATATTTTAGGTACTTGACATATATTCTTAAGACCAAATTTTGTCTCCGCTGAAGTTTGTCATAGCAACAATATCACGGGTCTTCATAGGGCTAGTACAATGAAAGTAGCAAGATCCTCTTTTCTCTTCTTGTGAGCGCGTATGAATGGAGAAGGTGTGCACTGTGCTGACAGTACCAAGTATCAGATTCTTACTTTGTGTGTTTTGAACATTTATCAGATCACTCATCACAACAAATACAAAAATATTTTTGCAGATGCATTTGTACATGGAAAAGTTGCTGTCATCTGCCCATATTCTGATTTGGAAGCAAATCAGAGAGTCTGTGAGCCTGCTTTGCCTACATGCTATTGTTACATACATGCGTTATATACATGCTGTTACACTTGATGTTAAGCACGCTTTCTGATTTAACGTCCTAGGTTACAGTTTCAATTTATTAATATGTAAAGATCTAGTTGTTAAAGAGGCATGTGATTCCACAAGGTGCTGAGTCCTCTATAAGCACCGTGGAAGCTAAGAAAACTTTGTAAAGTTATACAAAGAGCCAAATCTTGCAGTCCTTGTTCAGGTGAAAAAAAAAAAAAAAAAGAAGAAAAGGAATTTTCTCAGAATAGCTCCTTCAGCTTGCATGCCTTGACTCACCAACATCTGGCTTCCTTTGCAGAAAGACTCCTGGGAATAGCTCCTCATTATGAAGGAACAGAGTCAGGGATTTGAGCAGGATCAGGCTGTGTTCCTTATTTCTGCTGGACTTTAGTAGCAGTATAGTGGAGAAGTGTGGGGCTATCCTCCTCTTTTCATCCCGTCACCTATTCCATGGTATTGGCGGGGGCAAGAAAAAGGTCCCTTACGATGACTGATAGAGCTTTCGATGAAAGATTTTGAGATGCTTGGGGAGCAGCCTCTGGCATGATCTAGTGGCTGTGCATTTGCGTGGTTATTAATTGAATAAATATTCTTCAGAGGCCTTAGTCAAAGTATCTAGCTGGTATTTAACAGATAATGGAACAAATTAGTCCAATTGGGGTGGAAACAGATAGAAATACATTTGATAAAAGTTTTCCTCATTAAGATTAGTTCTGATCCTTCTGCAGCTTTGCATGCATTAAAAACCATGGCTTCCTGGAGCTAAATATAGTTTCATTCTTACTTTATAAAACTGCTAGACAAATGTCAGATCTCAAGCACTGAGCTCTCCCAGGAACAGAAAGATTTTTATCAGAAGGAACCAAAAAGCTGTACAAAAATGTAGCACCAGCCATTTATGTGATATAAGCAGCTGCAATGCTTTATTTGTCAAATCTTTGTTGAATACAGACCTCTAATAATAGAGCTTTGGTCTTTTTTGTTCATTTATTCACATGTATATTTTTGTGTATTTTCTGTTAATCATAAAAGCTTTAATTTTAGCAAGCCAGTGGTTTTAGATAACTTGATAAAATAGTTTATGTTTTCATACATTAAAGTTAGTTTAGGGGGGAAAAACAGCTGTCCAAATGAAGTTACATGAAGATGTGAAAAAAAGTTGAGGATTAGTTCTTCAAATAGTTGAACTAGATGAAGAGTGAAACAAAACTTCCCAGTGTGAGTGGCCTCAGATTAACAAGAATTCCAGTGCAGGTGGTTATGGTGTTTCATATCTAGATGAGACTGATTAGATTCCACCTGCCATTAAGCACCCCTGTTTGAAAATACTGGATAAAGCTTTTAGCAGAGACCTCAGTGAAATATAGAAATATTCTGGTACATAGACTTTTCTTGAGCCGTGGACATTGTCGGATGCTTTAGTTTCAAGTTAGTACATAGAACAAAAGTGTCTGAAGTTTAAAAATACCTTCTTACTTGCAAGAAAACTGTGGAGCCGAAGGTGAGCTGTGTGTTGCAAACTAACCTTGATCTCGTGAAATAATACCATAGATTTTCCTTGTGCAAATTAACGCAATTGATTTAAAAATCTGTTGCTAGTAGGTGCAGGGGGGACTTGTATAATTTGCATAGCACTTTCCTTTTGATAATCTAAACTAGTCGGTGAGTCTGCTGAATTAGATGCATGTTATTCTCTGGTAAAAACTGGGTTGTCTTTTAGCTAAATGTATGCAAATAACCAAGCACAGAAATCCTGTTAATTGCTACAGATGCCCTCTGGTATAAGTACTGATTAAAAATATTCTAATTGATAAGATTCAAATTGTTTACTGCAGGTATGTAGAAAACCTGATTCAACTTTCATTGAAGTCAAAGACAGGAACCTGCTAGCTTCAGATAAAATTTGATCTGTCCTAAAGGGGTTAGGAGTAGGGCTGCCAGGGAACAGAGCTGCTTTCATCTGAAAAATGAAAATCCTGCTATCTTTCTCAGCGTGCTGCTACCCTGCTAAATCTGTTTGCTTAGTGGCAACTTACTAGAAACATATGTCATCTCTGGAGAAAAAAATAATGAAAGTATTCCAAAGCATTTCGGTATAATTTTGTGTTTGTATGTGATTGGAATAACATTAAAGAATAGTGTATTTTTACTGCTTTAAGGGTTTAGTAAGGTATTTTATAATGTAAATAATTGTACTCTTAATAAATGAGTCTCAAAACACTTTGTAGCTCGTGGTTTAGGTCTGCACTTGCTGGGTCAATACAGTGGAAAAACTTTTTTTTTTGTTTTGGAACTGTACTTTTTTTTTTTTTTTTCAAAGGAGTGAATGAGAGAATTTTTTTATTTTTGCAAAGAGGTGGGCTGTCTAAAAATTTATGAATGATTGAGCCTCAAAAAACATTACTTCAAAGTAAAGAGTTTTGCAGGCTACCTGAGCTGCAGTAACTGATTGTGTGCTCATGGTTAGCTCCGGGCACCTATGAAGTGAAGTGTCTCGGCTTAACTTTTTTCTCTTGCAGACTAAGCAAAGTCACATTCGCTCATGGTTTCCATGGGCTAAGGGCATGTGTGGAGACCGTTGCCACAGCTCAGCTGCTGTGCAGTGGCTTTGTTACCCCATGGTAGTTTGTTCATGAGTTTGAGTCCTGAGCCTCACTAGGTGAGCTTTGAAGTTGGATCTACTTTGGGCTCCTAAGTTGCTTTGGTACATTTGAATATATTAATCACAATATTGATTCATAAATCTTGGAACAAGAGCAGAGATATTTTATGGATAGGATACATAGTTTGTTATAGGAACATATTATTTTCCCATACTTAGCCTTTTGAAGTAAATGATTAGTTTTGTATTACAAAGCCCAAAAGTTAAGTGCAAAACATCTCATGGGTGGAGTAACCATCAGCAAAGTCAGTTTGCCTGTTCTGCTCCCATGGGGCGGCTGGTGTGAGATGCTTATCTGCTATTTTCCATCTGCAGGGAGTACCATTTATTCTTGCTTTCCTGCAGAAGTCTTCTCCCTGGAAGGCCAGCTCCTCTTTCATGTGTAGATACTTGTTCTGATCAGGCTTGCCTGCATCTTGCAACACAAGCCTGTAGCCCTGGTATGGCCCAGCACGGGTGTCCTCCTGGTGCTGTGCAGAAGTGCTCTTGGCAGGGGTTTTGGATTCAGAATGTGTTGCTTCCAGCCGTAGCGCATCGTTCATACAGCTGCAGGGGTGCCGAGTTTAGGAGACTGGCAATTGTTGCTGGAGGATGGGAAGAGGAATGTTGACACAAACATTGGGGCAGTCTGTAGTACTGGAGACACTAAGCAAAAGCAGGAGAGTAAGCAAATTTGCCTAGGAGCTGGCTCTTCTACTTACCACTCAAGCGTAAAAAAAAAAACAACTCAAGTGAGAGTTCTTGCCTACTGAAGACCGCAGCAGAGGGCTCCCAGTTTGATCTGTAAACTGGTTGCAATACAATGTGTTAGTAATTTACAGAGGATAGCCACCCTTTTGCATGAACATGTGTCAAGCAAAATGATTAAATAGCCATTAGTCGTTCACTGCAGTAGAAATAATTTTGTTGTCCTAGACCATCATCACAGTCTCCTACACTAGAGATAAATGTTAAAGTGAAGCTGAAGCATTTAGTTAGCAGAAAAAGGGTATTATGAGAATAATGACAAAGTTCTGTGTCATTGACATCTTCTCTTAATTAGCTTTCATATTGCAAGAGATTTATTTCAGAAAAATGTCATCATTTTAACAAAAACATGACCAAATGCTGACAGCTGGAGTTTTGCAATAGCATTCTGTATCAAATATCAGTAAATGAATTCTAAAATAGCTGGACTGCTTTTTTGGTCCATGGCTGGATGAGCATAATTAGCTCCTTTTCAAGTGTTTTGCCCAGAAGAAATATTAAGCCACCTGCATGAGAATAAGTAAATGGCTTTTTAAAATCTTGGTGGGTCTTATCTAGTGCCCATGGGGAATTCAGTTTTCATCACTGACATGTGCATTATAGCCTTAAAGCCTGAAATCTCTCTCTCTCCTCACATATTGGGGACTGGCCATGAGAAGGGAAGTGGGGAACTGTAGAGGGTTTTAATGTGTGGGCTGTTGTCCTCTGAGAGTTGCACTTGACACTGACAAGCCTGAAAGAAGCATCTGTGTCATCTGTATTTCTCTGATGTACTGATGCACCTCAGCATACCTGTAACCTCGTTTAGCCTTGTCCTCAGTCTGTTTCTGCCAGGTCCCTACTGGATCCCACCACCCTTTAAAGCAGTGTGAACTTTTTTACCTACTTAGAGAAGAGTTGTGATGTTTGGCTGTGAAAGAGCTTTGACCGTAAGTGTTTTAAGTTCTCATGCTGTGGTTCCTGCTTCACTGCTCGAGGTGCTAGCGCTGTTGGCTGAGGCAGCAGCAGAATTTCCTGACCCCCTCGGAGCAGGTCCAAATGGGGGTGAAAGTGCTGGTGGCCTAGCAGTGCTCACAGTGTTGTGGGGGTCATGCAGGGGTGGACGTGTGCTGCAGGGGCAAGGGATGTACCAGTGCTTCAGAAGTCTTGTAAGATCATCATAAAAAACATCAGGAAGATCCTTAGCACTTACTTCTCAGTTCTGAACCTGTCCCTGCTCATGGGCCCCTTCCCTCAGCATATCCCTCAGCAGCTGGCTCAGTGTTTCTTACTTTCTTTGGTGTCACTCCTATTTTTAAGGAGTTGTTTTGTATTAATTTAGCATTTGTAAGAAGCACCAGATGGATGACACTGTAAAATTAATTTGTAATTTACTTACCAAATGATGAGTGAGACGGTTGTGCCTTGAGCGGGATGTAGCAGGGTGAGCGGTTTTCTTCTGCAGCTCCTACAGATTTCGATGTCTCTGCTGAAACCCACAAGAACAGCACCAGTTGCATCCATCTGCATGCGTGGTTAAGCACTGACTTTTCCACAAGCAAAGGAACTGGTTTAGCTTAATCTGCACTGAAAAGTTCATCTTGGATCTTGTTAATTATCCTGAGAGAAGTTGCAGTGCGGAAATACACTTGCCAACTCATTAGGCTACAGCTGGAAATCCTGGGAGATGTGCTTCAAGTACAAACTCAGCTGCTCCCGTCCCCCCCTCCCCACCTGACAGAATTATCAGCAAAGAGAGCGGAGAGGATTGCTTTATACTCTGAAGGTGTTGCTGTGTCTAGGAACTGTCTTTTGGTATTGTGTCAGCCATCAAAATCATTGCAGCTCTTTTCCTAGAGAAGCTAAATGAATTATCTGAGCTGGGACAGCTCGTTGCAGAAAGCCGTAGCTGGAGCCACGCTTCACTGTGGCAGTGCTCCTCCTGGCAGGACCCACGTTTATGTCCTGCTGCTTTTGCTGACAGTCAGCCGGGTGCTTTTCTTTTGTCCCGAAAACTAAGTTTCATGGAAGAGGCCTGGTAGAAAGGTTGTCAGTAGTCCTCTGGAGATCTGTGACTTGGCAGAGCCACTACTAGATCCTGGTCCACCAAAGCCAGTGGGAGTGCTGGTATTTGCTTCAGTAAATGGATGGAGCTGTAAGTGTGGAAGAGATGATGGGAAAGAGCTGCTCTTGCATTGTCAATAAAAGGAATAAAAAATTACTGTTATAAAAAAGCCAAATATAATGGTGCAGTGTTTCAGACTTAGGTTCTGTGAGGGAATATTTACTTGATCTAAATTACAATAATAGAGGAGAACAGACCCCTGGCATGTTCTAATTAGTGTCAATTTGTATACAAGATTCTTATTTTTTCAGAACTTATTTTTAGCCGTGTTTGGACAGAGGAAGTTGCTTTGTAGAGGAAGTTCCCTTAGAAACCTTGGAGCTTATTTTTGCCAGTTCTGTAGCCCCGACCATTTAAAACTCTTGCATAAAAAATGCAGACCACCTCCACTGGGTGCTTATGCCAGCTCCTCAACTTCTGGATTAATTTGGATTTAGTGCGGTGTCCTCCCCTATTGCCTTAGGATCATGCATCTGTTAACTTCAGGCAGAATAAGGTTTATTTATTTTAAACTACTGCTTATTTTTCTCTGTTTTTTCCTCCCTATTTCTGCAGTTCTTTTTGCAATCTTTCTTCCCTATTCAACTACAAACGTTTTTGTTTTCCTACACTGTCCTGTAGTTTTATCCTGTGTTTGTTTATTCCCTTCCTTCGCTTTTTTAATGGCTCTATTGTAGTTGCTGGCTTGTTCCTTCTTTATATTACTCTGGTTATAGGAAATGTTGTGCATTTCTGGTAGTAGCACTTGAAAAAAACAGAAATTTCACAAAGATCTTTGCAGGTGAAATCAGCCAGTCCTATCTACACATCTCTCTGATTTGTTTTTTAAGAGAGAAACCCCAAATCCGTGAATATTATTTTTCCCCTTTATGCTCTATCCCAGTTTGAAGAGAAGTTTGATGCAGAAATCAGTGGATAAAATTCCCTGGTCTGTCTTACTCACAAAGTTATCTGCAGACTGGAGATAACAGAAAGTTAAATAGTAGGCTAGTGAGTTGGTTGTAGGTAGTTATCAAAAGTCTAACAAAACACTCAGGATTCAGTGGGGGGGTGGATATGCATGATATTATAGACGATGGAAATCAACAGGAAAATGCATGATGTAAGAAATACAGAAGATGTGAGTTTGGCTGCGTTTCGCTGGGTTTGAATGTTCAGGCTCCTCGTTGGTTGGTTGGTCACTGGTAAGCGATATTGCCCTCTGGACAATACCTTTATCTGTTAGTTTCCTGTATATGAATTGGCCTTGGTGTGACTAGGCAGGGTTCAGCGAGTCCACCCCCTGGAAAAGGCAGGATTAGAAACAGATTGTGGAGTAACCACTTGCACCAGAGGCATTTTAAAGTGCCCAGTAATGAGTCAGCTGAGGTGCTTGTTGCCCCTGGGGCACTGCTGGCTACCCAGGGGGACAGAGTGGCCACTGAGGAGAGGAGGGTGATCAGGAGCTTCATGAGGAGCTGATCACAGCACTCTCTTCTTGCTTTAACTGAAGCAGATTCCCACCCCTTGGGTTAATAGGGTCTATGGTCGCAGTCCCAGCTCTTGGTGGTTTCTCTGGGACAGGACTCCATGTGCAGGGTTGCAGGGGTGTTACGCTACATGAGGAAATGTAGAGGATGTTTTAGATGCTAGAAGAGAATACTTGGAGGTCACGTGGAGATGGGTAAGATGATACAGGAGAACCAAACTTGGGGCGTGCTGTGAAGAAAGTAATTATGGAAAGGGTCGAGTATTGTAAGAAGACATGGATACTAAGATAGCTTAGGTGCAGGTAAAACAGCAAGAGAACAAATCCTTTCTGTGGAAACCTGGATCCTTCAGAAGATTATGGAAGGGTATAGGAGAGAGGATTTCTGCCTCTGACAGTAAGATATAAATTAACATTTCTGGCTTTGGGGCAGTGTATTGTTCATACTTTGTGTATGGTTTTTGCTATTTTAGCCCTTTATCATTTTTCAAAATGCCTGCAGAGGCGTACCAAGTAATTGGCTTTCTTTCTACATTTTTATTTTAAATTTTATATGTATTTTAATTTATTCTGTCACTCTTCTCTCAAACTGAACTCAGAAGCAAAATTAACTTCGTGGCTTGTTAGAGATATTTGACAATTGTGCTTTGAATTATTGCAGTTGGCTGAAAAATAGTAATGAGGAGCTGAATAGGGTTTTGTTTCTCTTTAAAGTGGAAAGATTCTGTTACTTGTGTGCTGTACTGTGAGGTATTTTCCTCCCAAGGTTTTCTGATGTTCAGTCTTCAAGAAAATAACAACACAGCAAAAAGTAGCTCTTAGCAGAGGACATCTTCAGCCATGGTATGTATCATGTGTGTGTGATAGTTTTGCATTTTAAAAGTGCCTAGATCCAGGAAAGGTAAGAGTTAATGGGCTTAGAGGTTTAATGCTGAAGGTGCCAGGTTTAGTCCATGATAAATCTGCAGTGACTCTGATTTATGTGTCATGTAGGGCAAGTGTTTGAATACTGGAATTAAGAATATTTTTACACACTCCTTTATACCAGGGAGTAGAAATCACCAATATATGCACTTTGACAATCTCGCTAATCGGCATCATATTGGAGTCACATTGGAGGGCATCCAGTGCATGGATAATTGGAAAACTTCTTGTTTACCTTCATGCTAGAAGGGAATTCAGGTTTGTAATGATTAGTGTGGAGAGAGGCAGAGTATAATTTCTGTCTCCCAGAGCTCCCCAGCTGCATGCTATTTACTCAGGAGATGTGTTACTGAATTGGGAAATAATGTGTAGTCATTGCAATAATTTGAAATGCAGAAGAGTTTTGAGGTACAAAAAACCAATCAGATTGTAGCCATGAAGATTGCTTTTTTGATAATAGGGTGTATAAAATATAATACACAGCTGTAGGGCTGGGATTGGGGAATATAACAAAAGAAGAAACGATTTGCAGTGACTACTGTAACTGAGAATGCTATGTTTTAAATCACGAGAAACTAGAAATATTTTTCAATATGGCTTCATTGCCTACAATTTCTAATAGATGCTCAAGTCAAAGTTAGTGGTGAGCTTTTATTTCTGACCTAAATCATCAGAGACGATCCTCCATGTTGCTCCTGAATTATAGCAATTCCAGCTGTGATTACAGTATTTAATTTCAGTAGTGCTATTTGTGATTGCCTCTGTAGGCCTCTTTATGCTGGAAAGGTCATGTTGACTCTTGGATGGTACATCATATTTGTCCACCTGTACTAATCCTCTCCTTTATTATTCTCCTCCTCAGTTTACTTAGTCTAGAGGTCATAATAGATACACCTTCGCAGCTGTTACCAGTGAGAGCTTTGGCATATTTACCAAATGTGTCTTCCAGCTGTTTGTAAACCCTGTGAATTAAATGCTGTTCTAGCAGTAATATGGCCAAACCAAAATGCAGTAATTTAAAGTAGAGTAAAAGTAGCTCTCAGTCAGAGTGCTTGCAGGTATTTGACATTATGACCTTACCAATTGCTGTGGTCTTACCAGTTACTCTGTAAATTCCAAGAAAAACAAGGTAATGATAAACAGGAAAACATACAGAAAAGTAAGTAAAGTAAAAGAAAATAAAACTACAAGCCTTTTTTTTTTTTTTTTCTTACTTTCTTCAGGTCATGAGGAAAAGAACTGAGTCCATGCTCCCATTTTCTGTGTTAGATTGTACATAGAAGAACTGTGTTTGCAGAAGGCGGAGAGCTGGTGTGACTCACAGCAAAGAGGGCAGAGCTGGGCAGAGCAAGCGAGGTGCTGACGTGAGATCAGACAATTGCAAGTACCAGGAGGCAGGCAGGGAGCACATTGCAATTCTGGAACAGGATTTTGATACGAACGGGCTGCACAGTGGAGCCAATGAATTCTGCTCTGAGATAGATAAAAATACCAAATCTTGCACAGAGTCACAAAACATTAATGAACTTAAGGATCCAATTATAGAGCTTAGTTGGCATTTAGTACTTTATGCATTCAAAGTATGTTGCAAATACTAAAATTATTAAGCCAGTAATGTTTTCCTGAGGAGTACAGACATGAGAGTGTCATTTTAAGAGTGAAAATCATCATAGAGTTGTTCTCTCTTCTTTATAACTGGTCTGCCACATATAAAATCTCTGTTTCCTCCCATTTCCAGCAACAAATAATTGCTTAAGGGGGGATTAGTTACCTGGGGTTTTTTAAAGTAATAAAATAACCCAAGTTTAGCATCTCTGTTGGGGGAAAACCTCAAGCTGTTCCCAAAATAGATGGTCCATCTTTGGTCCTTTTCCAGTGAAAGAGCTTGTTACAGGTTTGGAGGAAGGAGAGATAAAGGATGGTTCCTTTCAGCACCACGTGAAGGTGAGAAAGCTTGGATGGCATTTTATTTGGTGATGTGTTCTGCTTTATTTTAGCTCATTAAAATAATGTTTCATGTACAATTCAGATGCCTTGGGGTAAATTCCTTTTAGCACACCTCCACTTAAGTTTATGATGTTATATGACAGATTAATTTTTCCTGTTTATTGTCTAATTTTTTTCAGTTGTATGCTCTGCAAAGAACATTACCCTGGTTTCATTGGTGATGACTCTTATCTGATGTTTTGATTTCTTGTTTCTATATAAACACTCTATTAATTCCTGTGACATTACCATGTGTTACTGACTCCTAAATTCTTTCAAGTTACAATTAAGCGTTTTGCAACTTTACTGGCTTCAATACCTTCTTTTGGATGTCAGCACCATTTAAACGATCAGTGCTTTTACCTGTTCCTCATGCTAAGATAGTTTTAGAAAGGCTGTTCTGGTTGACATGGTGTATCATCCAGGGAGCTTGTGTAGTTTAAAAAATTGTTGTATAGCTGTCATGCAATTCTAGTGGTTCTTAGATAACTTCATGATAGTGTAATAGCTTTATAATTAACTCTCAAAAAGAATTATTAGATCATCTGCTGTGATCTCTTGTATATTGGAGAGCATTGAATCTAAACTTGCTTGCTTCTGTACTTAACTTAATAACCTGTATTTGGCTGGAGCACATCTGAAGGCATTGAGAGATGGGAAATGCTCCCCTTCTTTGGCAGTTGATTGCACTGGTCAGTTACTGTAATGGTGAAAATGTATGCCTTGGTTCTCTTTTGGATTTGATAGATTACAGCTTCCAGTCATTGTTTCCTGGTCACCTCTTCATTGAAGAACTTCTCAATACTCAGGTTTATTTTTCTGTGCAAAGGTACTTGTAAACTGCATATTCAAGTCGTCTCTCAGTCTTCTTCTCAGTATATTGCCAGATTACTCTTTCTTGGTGTCTGGGCAAAAAGCTTTTCCTCCATCCCTTCAATTTTTTTTCCTCTTTTTCAGTTTTCAGTATTATTTTTAAAAAGTTGAGACCCTAACAGATTAAGGACACTGATAATGAACATGTGCATATCTCTTACCTTCTTTTACTGTCTGTCTCTCCTCCACCAGGACAGAGGGTAATACAAAAGAGTGATAGGCATTGACAGTAGAAGGACTTGTGAAATGCATTTTTTTTTCCATCTCTTTCTTCCCCCAAGAGGGAAGAACTATTGTGGTGATGCGTTCTGTTGAATTAAGATATTTTATAGCTTTATGGGTTATTCCTCTTTCTCCTAGTGCAGTAAAACATTAAAATGCTTATGCGTGATCAAGGCTGTAAGTGTTTATAGGTGATGAGTCCAGAACACATCTGTTGATTCGGCACACCCTTATCAAGTGGGTGGCACCTTCATAAACCAGTTGTTTTAGGAAATTAAGAGATTGTATCTGCTCTATGCTGCTGCATTTATTAAGCTTGCCACATTAGGGCCCCAGTGTATGTGACACAAACACAGTCTGAATCCATCTTTATTGATGCCAAATTAACAAAAATCTTTTGAAAGTATCATTATTTAGAGTTGATCTAATACATTGTAAGAGTCCTCATTCGAGAGAAATCAATGCCTGATTTGACCACAAGGATAGAAATGTCTTTCAATCTGCTACCCATTTTGACGAGCAATTAAGTCACTGAGAAAGCCGTTGGTAAATAGTGATGGCACACTTGTATGCTTGACACGCCTGGTAGATGTGGTTTCAGCAGGTTAATAACCTAGAATTGATTCCCCACCATGTCTATTACAGCTTCTTTGAACTTTCTGTATTGCTGAGTGAATGACCTACTTCTTTGATCTAAAATTAGTGTGTGTATCTCCATTTTTAAAGTGTTTCCAAGTACATCCACTTTTGCGCCACTGCTGCTTGCTTTCATTATATGATGATTGTTTCTCCCTTTACCAAAGAACTTACTGGGCTTTAAATTATTTTCCTGTACATTGATAGAGAGGGAGGATGCCAGCAGTTTGTTAGGGTTTAGGAGTACGAGTTCCCCTGACTTTTCAAATTGTATTCGTACACCTAAGAGTCCCACTATGCAGATGAGAGACTAGAATTTAATCTTTGTGGTTCTTGTTTGTTAGGATGTATTTCGTTGTGGTATGTGGGAAAACCCAGGGGAGACACTCAAATTCTTGCAAAAAAATAATTTGGCTCCCTAAGGAAGCCTGTGTGAGACATTGCTTTCAGCAACATCAAAATGTAACTGCACATACCAGACTTCTTCATTCATGCTGCCGAAGGAATAATAGGATTACCCTGCTTTGTTTTGCCTTTTCACCCTGGCGTTAAATGAACTGAAACTCGATGTGTGTGTCTCTAGAAAAGAAGGTCAGTTGAAAAAGAGTTCATTGTCCTTTTATTCTTCTTATTCTTAGGTGTTCACGGACAAGTAGAGGTTTGTCCAGAGAACCATGGCAGAAGGTGGATTTGATCCTTGTGAATGCATTTGCTCACATGAACATGCAATGAGAAGACTGATTAATCTGGTAAGGATAACATCAGGGTATTTGTAAGGGTGGTTATTCAGACATTACTTCAGCTCTTGTGGATTTGCAGTTGCTGATGCTTTTGATTCTGCTTATTCAGTTGCATGTACAGTTAGAATCTGTGTATCTGACTTTCTGATGAGCTTTTGAACAGTGAAGACAAATGATAGCCTTCTGTTTATTTCGCAGGGCTGCATTTTGACAGCATTGACAGTGTTTCTATTGAAACTTGTCTTTGTAACCCTTTTTTATTCTGCGTAAAACCAAAGAAACTACCCTGCAAATTCTTTGAGTTCAAGGTGATATGATGTGGATGGAGTTCTACATCATGGCAAAATAGCAATGTCTAAATTTTTAAAACTAACCTTTAAAAAATTGTGAAGTTGAGAATCCAGTGATTTTTAAGTTTTGTGTTTTTCTTGCTATGCTGTTGATATGGTTGGGCAACTTCAAGTGAGTTATTTTACATTGCTCTAACTGTGATCTGTAAGATAGCAATGATTCTTTGCTTCTGCATAGAACTTAGTTCACTGTCCATCAAAGAAAAAGCTACACAATGCTCATTTTTTTTAAATAAGTAAAAGTATGTATTTTTTAAGATAACACCCACAACTGTGAACTGTGAGCAATTACGTGAACTTGATTACAACTCTAATCTGGTTAAACTATTTTTTAAGATCACATTGTACATCAGCTTCATTTGCTGTACTTCCCCTTGTTGATTTTCATAAATTTGTTTTTATCCCATTTTCTTTCTTAGGCCTTAAATTAATGTTCTTTTAAGTTACTGAGTACATCAGCCACTCAGGGCAGTATGTGTGAAGAGCATCCTCTCTAGGATCAGGCCCTTCTTCAAGAGGATTCTTATCAGTATTTTAGGAAGGTTATCAGGAAAATACCGTATCATCCACTAGCCTATGTTAAGACTAGGGCTGATGTGTAAGTCCCTAAAGAATGTATGCCTGGGAGTAAGGAATGAATTTGGGTGCTTGCCCTTAAAATAAAACCACTTCCACGTGCATACAGCCACAAAAGAACAAACTTATTTTAAATAGCACTTCGCAAGAAATATATATAGCTTGTTCTTGCAAATGTGTGGGTTGCATTCATATAGCACTGCTTCACCCTAAACATAAAATCCTGAGTGTCTGCACATTATTGGCCTGGGAGTGCATTGTTACACTATCTCATCTGGAGTGCCAGGGGGTGGTGGGTTAACCTTGGCTGGATGCCAGGTGCCCACCAGGCCCCTCTATCACTCCCCCTTCAGCAAAATAAAGGGGGAGAATAAGATTAAGAACTCGTGGGTCAAGATAAAAGCAGTTTAATTAAAGCAAAGGCCAAGGCCATGCACAGAAACAAAGGGAAAACAAAGATGTCATTCTCTGCTTCCCCTCAGTAATCGATGTTTGGCCACTTCCCAGGAAAGCAGAGTTTCAGTGTGTGTAGCAGCTGCTCCTGGAGACAAACACAGTAACAAATACCCCCCTCCTCCTCCCTGTCCTTGGCTTTTATGGCTGAGCTGATGTCACATGGTATGGAACAGCCAATCCGGGGCAGCTGTCCTGGCTCCGCCCCCTCCCAGGATGTGTTACATACACCCTGCTGGCTGCCAGTGTACAGATGCACCCTCTGCAGATACACAGGAGCTGTTAAAAAAACACTAACAGGTGTGTTAGCTTGTGTGACTTTATCTCCTGTTCAGTCTCCTCTGTCTGCAAAACTTATTTTGACAAGAAGAGCCAAAGTTTGAGAATGAAGAACAATGACATCAAGTGCTTTACCGGGGGGGGGACTCTGTCAGCCGAGGGGCCAGTTGTTTGAGAGGGTCCTGGTGAAGGATGTTCTGTGGTATCCAGAGCAAATGGTTCCTATCTTAGTTGTGGCAGAGGATAGGAAATCTATAGGTAAGAATGATGTTATTTTTAAGCCTTTTAATTTCCCTTTTTTTCACTTCTTTTGTAAAATAAAAATCTGATTGCAGTATGTTACTCCTCTGGACTGCGGTGCTCTCTTGAGTAAGCATGGATGATCCACAAAGTATCTTAGCCCAAGGTTAAGTTCAAGGCTGAAAACTAGACTGAAAACCCAATGTATGTGGTGGTGGGGGATAATCGTACATCCAGCATCTTCCATGAAACCTGAGATGTGTGTATAGACTTAGAGCAGCCAGAAATGTCAAAGCAAGTCAGTAACACCCATACCTTTGTGTGACGTAAATGTCCTTTTTTTTTCCCCTTACGATACATATTTATTATTTGCTTTACAGAAACTGTGCCTTCAGATTTCTCTCATACTAGTTTCTATGAAAATGAGCGATGTGTTCTTTAACCCAAACCATTTCTAATTCTGTAATACAAAAGGACCCATTTTGATGAACTGCAGCAGTTTTGCTATAGAGATTTGATGTCCTGACAAACCTCTGTGGGAATTACAACCTTGTGTTTTGTTCTTCTGTAGCTAATTGCAGAGTAATGGTCCGTGTCTAGTTATGTTGCTGTATCAGAAGGCTTGAATGTCTCAAAAACTCTGGGGTATACAAAGCAAATCATTCTTTATTTTATAGTCTCTCTTGTATGTTAAGGTGTCACTAGATTTTTGTAGCAAAAGTTGCAAATTCTTTAACTATTTCAACACAATGGGTTCAAACACTCTTCTGTCAGCCAAGTTTCTACATAATTCCCTTGGCCAGGTCATTTTAGAGTCTTGCTATTATAAACTGGCATCGTCTGAAATAGTATCCAGCATAGCCATGAATCTTGGCTGTGGGAGACTTTGTGCAAACAGCACAGAATAAACACAGATGACTAAAATCGATCTGCGTTGTGTGCTGCAAACGGTTGAAAAGCTCTCAAGATGTCAGCACAGCTACATTCGACTTAAGTAGTCCCTCAGGCAACCAGCGAGTTGGCCTTCTACTGAATGCATGGCAGAACTATACCAAATACATTTGTGATAATTTAAAGTGACCTTCTAAATATGGAGGTTGCCCTGGAGACTTCTTACACATGTTTCATGATATTTACTTTCTAATTATTTTTTTTATAGCAGTTGCTACTGCTTCTGGTCTATAGCTCTTCTTAGTCAACTGCCCCAAGAGCAGGAAATTGCATTTTGCTCTCACTTGACCCTTTTTTCCAGACTGGTGCCTTCAGTTCCCAATTTCTTGGCATTCAAGACGGTTCAAAAAGGACCTTTCCCAACAGCTGAACCTTAGGTTGCTCATTAGGACAAAGCAGCTATCCTCCTTCTGGGATGCAGGGGAAAAGACGTGATGCACCTTCTAAGGCACTGGCCCAAAGGAATGAAACACAAGGTTGGAGGTGCAGGGTGTGAGTCTGTTCCTGGGTGCTCTTGCACCACTGACTTCCATTTCCCTGCCTTCACTGGGTGCTCAAGGTGTTGCGCAGGTTAAGCCCCCAAAACTGTATCACAGAATTAATGCACTGCTAATGATCTTTAACCTAGAAACTAGTTGTAGGTAAGTAGTATAAATGGAGACTATTTTCTAGACAGGTAAGTCGATGTTTGAGGAAAAAAAGCCATGAAAGATTATGTCCACTTGGGTTTTTGTCCCATGGAGACTATTTTTTTTCCATAAGGGGTTAGGTTTCAGAACTTAACTGAAAGTTGAAGGTGCTTGACATACTTTGCATTTCCCATTCCTGAGCTTTGTAGCATGCTGGAAGCTGCTGCTTCTTAACCAGTGTACATTAAAAAACCCAAAAAATCTGTCACACCTCATGACCACCTCAAAGAATGCATAGTGTGACAGTATTGCAAGCAGTGTGGGGAATTATGCATTGAAAATTCTGTCACGTTGGTATTCCAGAGGTGGTTAATAGCTATAACCTGTATTATGAATGGCTGAGCTGTGTTTGATGATCAGAGCTGTGTTGTAGCCATCTCCATTTGAGGAAAAAGGGGAAAACTGTGCTTTTTGTCTCCAGCAATTTGTGGATATAATCAACACTTAGAGCAAACTGTCCTAATCTGTTGGAATTCCTAGTTCTAAGCCTTCTCCAGAAGGCTGTCTAGGGGGGAGTACCCTTTTGATTTGCTAATACGTGTCATCTTGCAGAAGATACTCAACTATTTGGTTAAAAAACCCGCATGTATTCTGTTGTTGTATTTTAGATAAGTTTGCTGATGCCCTCTTGGGACATCTGTCTATGTTGTTCACAAAATGTTTTCAGATGCCTCTGTAGTAACACTGTGTAATACTCTATCCCATTCATTTGTTGTCTAGTGTTTCATGTAGTCAGAGGTGTTGTGAGCTCTTTGTAATGATCCTTACTATCACACTGCTTCATCTCCTTTTCCCTCACTCTGCCTGTTTGCTAATTCATTCTGCTTTCCATTCACTAACAGTAGGATGCCAGTGATATCCCAGGTCCTCAAGGCCAGCAAAATTGTACAATGAAGTACCAGTAAAAGTCATGCAAATGTAGGAAAGTGAGGGAAATGTGTAAAAGGGGGATCTGCATTATGCCAAGGTGAAACATCAGTCCCTGGAGAAATGAGAAAATACAGGGAGAATGAGCCCTTACCTGAATCAGGGCTCCTGTTTGCACAGTGGTCCCTCTGACTCGTTTATCTGCTGCATCTTCCTCCCTAAAATTTCGTATCTTTCAGTATGAAAGTTAATGTTCCCATCTGTCATAACTGGCTGATGGTTCGGGGTCTTGAGAGTTGGTTTGTAATCTAGGAATATTATTCTGAAAGGTACCAACCATCTTTCTCTCTCGTTTGCCATGGGAGAGAAAATTACTTGTCACTTCACAGGACCAAACTCCATATTTTTTTTGCCTACTGTTATTCTGTCCTTGTATGAACAATCATTTATTTTATTTTAATTCTGCAAATGCTCATAGAAAATGTAGGAGTGGGGAAGGCAGTCTTCACTTTTTCCTTGTTTGTTCCTCTAAGAGAAGATAATGTAGTTTAAGAGGTAATTTAATTCCATCAGTATGCCCTTCCTTTCCCTTTATTTTTATCTTATTTCTCTTGGCTAGCTTATAGCAGAATAATGCATGTAGGTGTAATTCTTCACATCTTTAAATCTGAGCGCCATAATTCAATTTGCAGTGTGGCTTGTATTCAGGACTGGCCTATCCTACCACAGCAATTTATTTATCACGTTAATTACTAAATCATTTATATACTTTGGACAGAGCAGACATGGCTTCCAGCAAAGCTTGGACAGTGATTTCATTACCCAGAAGCGTGAAAACACAATCAGGAGTAGGCCATGGTGTTGTCATCTTCTGACATCACTGGAGAGAAAAAAGGTAGAGCTTACAGCTGGTCCAATTTGCAAAAAACTATTTTCACAAAGGATGATATTTTGCCCTTTTTATTACAAAATTTTCTATCAACAGTCTTTATGATTCCATATTAAATTTACTTTTATGCGTTGGATAAATGACCATATCAGGTTTGTTATTTATCCTTGCTTTTCTACTTATGTATCCTTTTCATTGCCACCGTTACGCGTTTTTGCTCTCTTTATCTCTGGGATTTCTTCCATCACAATTTTTTGTATGGAGGTCTTTTCCTAATCTGGCTCATGAACTTGCTAATTTTTCATTCATGTCTTTTCTGAGGATTTATTTCTACTTTGAGCTGTCTCAAAAGTTACTCTAAAAGGTAATTCTTTTAATTATCCCTATATAAGTAGTTTAATTTCCTCTCATCTGCCATTCGCACTAAACTTCTTTGAATATTGCACTGTCTTCCTGCCACTAGTCATGTTCTCTTGTTTTGTTACCACTTTATTACACCCTTTCTGGAGTTGGAAAGTGCTGTTGGACAGGGATTATGCCATTATTTCTTTGGAAAAATTGCAAACTGGTGAGCCATCTGATCATTGCTATCTTCGTGATACTTGTAAGCTTTGTCTTTTTTTTTTTTTTTAACTCTTAAATAATACGCTAAACCCTTAAAAAGTTGGACAGGAACTCTTAGTCTTTTTCCAGGCAAGACACTATTGACTCTAATCAAAATTTTAAAAAATTGTCTAAGCAGAGATTTCAAGACCAATACCAGAGTTTGTGAGACTGTTGAACTCTGGGGTAGCAAATTCTGAAAACAAATCTGAAGTTTCTGAAAACTCCTCTGGAGAGGAAGCAAGGGAACTGACGCAAGGACAAGTTACCGTGAAGGCTGGCAGAAGTCTGAATTTCCTTCCCCACAGTAGCTATTTGTGATGAGTGGTAAATGCAAAGTAACTTAACTTCTTTCATGGGAATACAGGAACGATCCCAGAAGCTGAGGTCACTGTGTTGGAAAAACAAGTTCTCTGTGTAGCTAGGTGAAGCTGATTCATGGGCTTACTATTGCACTTGGACTTTGTGACTTTGTGGAGCAGGTAACACGCAGTAAAAGTCCATACCCTGGTTTTGCCGCACAGTGACACGTTTGTGTGCTCATAGTAGGTTTACACATGAAAAAGTAGAGACTTTATTTAGTATAGTGACTTCACACAAAAGTTTCCAAAGGCCCGTAGCAGTGTCCCTTTGCTGTGGTTGTTCAGAGCTGGGGTTGTGAGAGGTGGTGGCTCTCATCGCTAGGAACTGCGCGTACTCCTGTCTGAACACCATCTGTTGTAAGAGGGGCAGCAGGACGCGGCCAGGTTGCAGGTGTGCGTGATGGGGAGTTGCTGTTGATCCACAAGATGGCATGTTAAACCTGTGCTTGTTGTATAGTGTCAGGGGATCTGAACACTTGTATTACTGTGAACAGGAGCTAAAAGCTGTGTCTTTTGGAAAAATACAAATAACAACACAGGAAAAGCTATTTCAAATGGGAACTAGGAGCCATTTGAAATGTGCTCTTTTTATTTTTGCAGTGCAAAATCTGTGTGTCATGGGGAAAGAGTAAGGAAAAGTCCTTTTTTCTCTTACCACTAGAGGTAACTCAGTTTCTTTTTTTCTTGGCATTATATTGGGTTTATGTTCAAAATATGTCAGTAAGTGGACACAAATTTGCTGTCATTCAGCCACTAGTGCATCCCAGTTCCAAGATCTTGCGAGGGCCTTTATAGAAACCAAATACACGTATTGACCAAGAGTTCTTGTGGTTTGGGGATTATTAATTGAAATTATTTTAATTTAAACTATAGAAGATGTTAATTGTACTTGGAGGGAATTAAAGTTCAGTGTTGTGTTTTAAATTATTTGCATTTATAATTAGCATTTTTACTTGTATTGCTTGCAATTTTGAACTGTACTAAAACAAAATTTTGGAGCCCTTAGCTCTCTTGTAGCTTTCATGCTGTTTACAATTTGTGTTTACTTCATTTTGGACAATAAAAGATAAATTAGTTCATTTTTTGGCTCACATGCACTAAGCCATTTATTGTATTTGGATGACAAACTGCACAGGGAATGTCGAAATCTAGATATAATCCTCTTAATTTAAATGGAAGAAAATAATAATTTATATAAACATTTAGTTTTGTAACATTTTTCACTCTCTTCTTTTGTTGAATAAGCCCTAGTGTGTCGCTCACCTAATTTCTGTGTTCTTTTTAAGGGCCTGTTCCAGCATATACTGAAAAACGTGAAAAAGCTGTTGCTGACTTTAGCAGGTGTCAGATCAGGCAGTCAACTACTAATCTTCCACTAAATTCACATTTTTGACAACACAAGGATCTCAGAAATTTGAATAAAACCAAAACCACCCTTAATAATAGTGCTTTAAGTACAAAAGAGTTGCCATATTCTAAGAATTACTTCTCTATTCAGATTTTTCTCATCACCTCTGTAGTGTTCCCAGTCTGAAAAACACTGAGTGTATATGAAAAATCTTTCTGAGGGTTTTGTTGAGAATAGAGAAGATCTGGTTCAAGTTTTTACTATTATTCCACAAACTTTCATCCAAACTTCCCCTCCACATCAGAATAGAAAATCTGAGTACAAAGGACTGTTTATTTCCAGTTCCTGATAATTGCTCTTTTTTCAATTACCTGACGATTGAAATGTCTCACATTCAATTTTTTTCCAGCAGTTGCTACATCCCTTAAGGGTGTAGTTATCAGCAGAGAGCTCATTGGGAGAAGGAGCATTCTTATTTCAGCAAAAGGCATTATCTTTCCCAGCCGTTCAGCTTACGTAAGCGTTTCATACACATGCCAGAGTCGTTTCTCATCTTTTGACTAATTGAGTGACCATGAGGGATCAGATTTGTGTTGGGATACAGAGCTAGGAACCAGTGCACCCAAGTGAATTGAGAAAAACCTGTTCTTACTGCTGCTTGTTTTCCATCATCTGCCATGTTTCACCCCAAGAGAACAATACGCAGCCTGTCACTGAACTGTTAAAACAGATTTGTTACCTGGCTTGCTGGCTGGAAGAGCCCTCCTAGAGCTTCTGCCTTTGGATTACTGAGGTTTTGCATGTGCTTGTGGTCAGGAGGGGTAATGAGCAAGAGGAGATATTGGGGTGTGTTTTTTATCATGGGATCTGTGTCTTCTAAAACCTGTTTGAGTCTATGAGTAGTCTTGTTCTGACCAAATCTTCTCCTGCATAAGTAGTTTTTATAAGAAATTTTTGTATTACCTGGAATAGTTGAGAAATATTTCTAAGAAATGTTTGTATTGCTGGGTGTGAATGTAGCAGAGACTATGAAGTGTAGGGGGTTTTTAAGTGGGATCTTTAGATCTGCATCATTATATGTGTATTGTTTTAAATTTAAAGGAATTTAATACAAATTATAAAAAATGCAGTTTTTCATACTTCTCTCTTGTAACCGTTTCAGAACATAATCTGAGTTTTCTAAACCTACCTTGTAGGTAGGTCACATCCAATTAACCTCTCTGTGCCTGATAAAGAATGTGATATTTTTCTTTCTTTTTTGACTCTGCCATCTGTGAAATAGTTATACTGATTTGCAGGTTAGCCAGTGTTGACTTTTCTTGCAGTTAGCAAGCTTGTCTGGTCTGTAAATGCAAATAGTCATTGTAGTTGCTAAAAGTGTTTTAAATTTTACTGATCAGTAAAGAGAAAAAACAGTAAATATATACTAAAATATGCTTTTAAAAAAGATCTTAGGTGGAAAAAATAGTAATCTCTAAATTTATGAAATTTTAATTTGGCTTCTCTGTGCATAACCATTACCACAGTGTGATCATTTATTGGTATGTAATCACAGAGTATTTTCATGTTACTTTATCAAGATAATAATAGTAACACCTATCCGTTATAAATCCCAAAATGTGTGTAGAGAGTATATCTGCATGTAGCAATGTCTGTATCACTAAGGATTTTTAACTTGAATTTTAAAAGGCATTCGGTGGAAGCAATAACACTTTAGTCAGGTGATTTAAAGGTACTTTGTAAATTGTGTTCAGAAACTACCTACATACCTGGGATTCTTCACACAGAATAAGCCAAGTGCAACGCAGTAAAGGATGAGTTATAATCTTCCTTTTCTTGAACTTGTGCTCTGACATGATACTAAATCTTGATTTCGGTAAAAGCTGACCAGGTCTCATTGCTAAGTGTCATGCCTTTGTTTTTCTCTGTTTCAGCTGAGACAATCCCAGTCGTACTGCACAGACACAGAATGCCTTCAGGAATGTGAGTAGCTATCACGATCAGGTGCATGGAAGTAAAATAAGCAGTACTAATTAAAATATAGTCTGACTGGTCTTTAAAGTGCAGCAGTTGATTTCATCTTACAGGAATATATTTCATTGAATCAAATACTACAGTACTGAAGCTGTTATGTGGGGGAGGTAATCTCTGAGAATCTGTGATGCAAATGAACATTTGAACATCGGAAGCACTGTATGGAAACAGCGATGGTGAGCAGGCTGGAGGTATCAGTATGCTAGTGTGACCGTTCATCAGGCCCCAGGCATTACTGAATCTCACCGTTAGCCTCCAAATAGGATTATTTCCATTTTTCCCTAAGGAGAAAATTTGGAGGGGGCTTTATTTGTCCTCGTTACAGTCATAGCAGCTTACCCAGTGGATGTTCTGCACAGACCTGAAGCTGGGGCAGGGTGACTTGCTGTCAGTATTGTGAACCCTCCGCTCCACTGAGGGAGAGGAGGTTCCGCGCCAGCACAGCTGATCGGTTGGCATACACCTTGACTGCATTTCTGTTGACTTGGTGGCTGTGCAGTTAATGAAGCAGAGGACTGATGTGTACATTTCCTTGAAGTTTGTGGTGAAATACATCAAGAAAACCTCTCCCAAATGGTGGGGGTTACTAGGACTGTCAGACGTTAACAGCATCTGCAGGGAAGCATAGCCGTGCGGAGCTTATACAGCGTGTAAGTTTGCCCTGAAGCTCTCTGTTTACGCTCTTCATGATCTAGAGGGAACATTGCAAATGCTTATAAATAAAAATTAAGTGGATCTGGTTTTCCTATATTGCTATACCAACTGAGCGCATGAACTCACTCAATTAGCCTTCATCAGGACGACTGTGCTGCTCGGAGGGAGCAGAGAGCGGCTGAGCAGTGTTCCTGGGAGCAAGAGCTGCTGGTGCCTGTGTCTTCTACAGGTCTAGGAGCAGTGCAGTCAAGGTTTCCAGGATCCTGGGGAGAGAGCATGCCTTTGTTCACTCTCGTGTTCCTCCCTCTTCACTCCCCAGTAAAGCTTGTTTAGAGATGGGCATTTAGCTTGGACTTGCACTGTGCTCTCCCAGTGTGAAACAGTCCCAGATTCATTGCCGTGTTGGGCTGAAGGGAAAAATCTATGAGCTTTCCCACATAACCCCTGGAAAAAAAAAAAAAGAGTGAGGTGCACCTGTGCCATAACACTGCTGCTGGTTTTGCTCTTTCTTTATGGGCTTGCCAGGTTACACTGTGTGTCTGTGACTTCCAGCACCCCTCCTTCCTCAAATGTATGTGTCCTAGGGCAGACTTTTTAGTCTCCCACACCTTAGGCTTCTGTGTGTGATTTGTTTGGTTTTTTTTAAATCACAAGCATGTAGGGGAGGGAAGGAGGCAGGTGAGAGGAAACAGAATATTCTCTAGAAGTAGGCACAGACAGGCTGTGCAGCTTTCTGAGCTTTAGTCCGCAGTCAAAACCAAATGATAGGAGGTCATGCTCACACAGGCCTTGGGACTCTTGGCTCATCAATATTTATGAAGCTCTTAGGCTAAAGACTGTATAAATGAGTAAGTCCTCTTATGTGTGTGCACAAAGCTTGTGGGATAGCTTTCAAGCACCAAGCGATAGTACAGTGGGGTTGTGAATGGTTTGCAGCAAATAGCTTTCCACCCTGAAAGAGATCCTTGCAATAACTATCTGTGCAGATGCAAGCAATTTGGCAGCAATTGTTCCAAACCAGTGGTTTGTTTCAAAAAACAAAGCAAAA
Organism: Syrrhaptes paradoxus; assembly: GCA_013400615.1. Lineage (NCBI taxonomy): Eukaryota > Metazoa > Chordata > Aves > Pterocliformes > Pteroclidae > Syrrhaptes > Syrrhaptes paradoxus. The sequence continues at coordinate 88,333 of VZTO01005974.1, read as the reverse complement.
ATTATAGAGTAAATCCTCTCCTACGTTATTATATTGCCTTAAATTTAGCTCCAGCAAAGGTATTTTTCTGCTGATGCAATGACGCTGACTGCCTATTTGTCAGATTATTTTGTGATGCTTCTGTGATTCTGTGCTTGAGCCAACACGAGCTCTGTAAGGCTCCCAGGAGTCAAAGACAAAACCAAACAGTTTGAGCCTGGAGAAGCTTTTAGAGATGTTTTCAGAGACAGATTAAAACAATTCCGAGCCAGTTTTCTGTCCATTGCTTCATCCTGTTCTGGTGAGCTGTACCGGGATGAGCTTATTTTGAGGTGGGTCTTGTCTTACTCAGGTCCCACAGCACAATTTCCTGTTAGTTGCTGACTTTGATTCCTCATTTCAGGACCTCAATATGAAGAAGCTTGTTTCACTCACACCCGCTTGCTCATTCCCAAGATTTGGTCTCCCTTCTGGAAACACAGCTGGGAATGTTGTCATACAGATTCTTAAGTTGTAAGGTTGTGCAATAGCTGATGAGATGTATGTGGTTTTGTTTTGGGAAAAGTCAGGGCTGTGGTTCAGCCAGTGTCACAGCAGCATCATATGTGACGCTGTTGCTACCAGCTGGAAGTTCTCAGAAACACCCTGCGTTGATTCTTCCTGGGCACATTTTGGTTTTTTCAACCCTTGATTTCAGATATTTTTTAGATTTTTGGAGACAGATTGAAGCAGTAGCACCAAGGCTTCCCCATTCACATTTTTCTGTAATTAGCTTCAAAGTTCTGTTCATGGTTGTTGGCCATATTGTAGTGACTGCCCTGCAGAGAGTTTTCTGCCAGGGTCAGGACCAGTGGTTTTGGATTTGTGCTCCTACATCCAGGAGGATATGAGCACCAGTTCAAAGGCACTCTCCTGTTCCTCTGCTGATTCTGAGTATCTCCGATGACGATAAAGCATGTATCAGAGTATGGTGACTGTTCCCTCCATTTCAGTGGGTGCCTTGGTGAAAAAAGGCGAGTTTTGAGTATGCAACCCACTTAATATTCTGTTGGGATTGTTTATGCTCAGTAAATCGGAAGATCTTAGAGTTTCCCTTGAAATGAGGAATAAGAGTGATAATTCTTTTCTGAGTTCTGTCTAATGCAAGTGGAGCACGGGAAGATTTCTCTGCAGTGTGCTCCAGTTGCAACATCAGCAGTTCATTGAGCCCTGGGCGGATCACAGCTGGTACCGAGCTGCTCTGACGGCTCATGGCCCTTCATAGTCAGCCTTCCATGTCAAAGGAAATGAGGGGCCACTGCCTGAGTTTTTTCTGTGTTCTAACAATTCCCAGATGTTGTGACCTGGATTTACCATATTTGTATTTTCAACACTATTCTCAGTGGTCTCCTAGCTTGTAATATGGTCAGAGATGACTGTCTCAAATGTCGTCTACCCTACTGCCAAATTTTTATGTATTTTAAAATGAATGCATATCTGTGATTCATCTTGAGTTGTACTCATCTAAGGGAGTCAGCAGCCTAACCTAACTGCATGAAATGTCTGCCAATTCTTCCCTCCCTTTTTTGGCAATTCTCTTCTCTCTTCCTCCGCTCAAGTCCTTTTTGGCTTTCTTCAGTTTCCTTATCTCTCGCCTTGGAGAGTGTCAGCTTGCAGGGTTATCTGATGAAGGTCTCACAGGATCTTTGTCTTCCCTGATGGTTCATCTGTAAGGTACCTCTCTTCATACGGTTTTCTACCTCTCTTTTACAGAACAGGCAAGGCAAAAAACACCCTGAAAAGAAGAGGCCGCAAGTCAGAGAGCATGCTTTTGCCTTCCCACATGCAGATGTTAAACAGTAAAAAGCTGAAAATCCATCAGGAGCTATTTCTACCATGAGAGGGCAGACAAAAAGCCCCATGTGGAATATACTTTTTACAGTAAAAGAAATGCAATCTTTCCTCTTTTTCCTTAGAGTACAGCCTCACTCTGAATGAAAAATAGCACTTGTAAGAGGAGAACTAAGTTCATGTAAGGAGTATTTAACAAGGGTTTTTATTACTTTTAATATTGTATTCTTGAGATTTCAGTTGCACAATCAGGAAGTGGTTGAACTTCATCTTTAGAAATTATTTTTACCAAACTCATCATTTCAGTACCTGTGACTGCCATCTATGTGGCAAACATCTGTCACAGAAGGTTTGTGTTTCTTTCCCTTCCCATTTCTGTCTGAGAGAAGACTAGTTTTCTCTGTTTCTGTAGGAGAAAGCAAGCCAAAGAACTGTATCTCACATGTGGAGCAACAGATAGTATTCATTGCAGTCATTAGCTCCCATGGGATTTCATCCCACAGCTTCAGACCAGCCCGTCATAAAGCTTTCTCCTGCAGAGAGATAAATCTGTAAAAAAACCTCCAGGTAACCTAGAGGGGCAGAAGTGCTGATAGGCTTCATTCCGAACCGCATGGATATGTAGGTCTGCTGAGCCCAGGGACCGGATACTCTGAAGATAAAGACCTTGAGCTGGATTCAGCGTTGTGTGGAAAGGCAGGTTAGAGACTGTAGGTTTCCTTTCACTCACTGACACAGGAACATGTGCTGCTACATTCTGCACTGTTTGGTGTCTCCCCATCCATGAGAATGGGTGGTGGCAGGGATATTCATCTGTGAGGTCAAAACAGTACAATCTTCTGTCCATCTGGAAATGTTACAAAGTGCCATCCACAGGTGCACTTGTAGGGTAACCTTTATTCCTCAAGGGATCAAAAAAAACCACTTCTAAATTACCTGCAAAAATATCAATTATAGGTAAAAGCACTGTGGCTGTGAACTCTTACAAATAAGATTTTTTTGTTCTGTTCATTAGCATTACAGGGCCAAGCTGTGTTAGATCAGCTGTTGTCGTACTTAACTTACTTTAGAACATGTTTCAGAACGTTTGGTTCCATCTAGACTCTGTTACAGCACAGGCTGGAGGAAATTCTGTCTTGCACGAACACCTGTGGTTTCCTCTGTGATTCCTTCTGCTCCCTTCCTTGACCTATAGCATGAGCTAACCTAGCAGCATTTACTTAACCACAGTTCTTGTTTAACCATAGTGCACCCAAGTGCACTAAGATTCAGCAAAAATTCCAGAAGGCAGCCTGACTAGTGCCTGTTTCTTTGCATTGTGTGGGGAATCAATTGTAACAGGAATTTTTAGTGTTTTGCTGAACATATGTGCCAAAGCAGGTACCTAAGGCTGTCTTACATGCTGCGGAAGGTAGTCTCAGGGTGGCTATTAATGTTGTCTGGAAGCCCCAAAATAAAACCGTTGTTCTGTTCCTGACAAATTATATGCTAATTTACTGGATTGCTTATATAAAGGTCATCTAAGATGTAAAATATTCATGTAGGATATTGATAACAATAATATTTTCCCTTAACACAATTGCAAGTCTAAACTCTTACCTACACAATACCATATGTTTTCTAAATCAATTATGTGTTAGAGTTTAATGAACTAAAAGCTGTAGCTTTCTCATTTATTTTCTTTGCCCTATACCTTTTCCCCATATACGGCACTATTTATTCACTCAAATCTCCAAAAGAATTGTCACTGGTAATTGTATATAGTACTAATCATAAAATTCCTCTCCATTAGCAGCTCCTCAGGTTTTCAAATGTCTGTATTTTGAACATTTAAAAGGCAGAAGTGATGACAGTTTCATTTGCTATTAAGTGTTAATGGTGGTGTTTGTGCTGTGAGAAGCATGAACTTCTATGATACATGTTTTTTCCTTCTTTGACGTTTTTGAGTGCATGTAGTGTCTGTAAAGGACGTTAGTCCAGCAGCCCTGACTCATGAAGTCTTATTCAGAGAACAGCAGCGTTGTCAATGGCATAGCTGTAAGCTTCCCCACCGTGCCCCTCTGCTGTGTCTTAGCTGTTCTATGAATAAACCACTTTCACAGACAAGCCTCTGTTAAAAGTGCTACCCAGTGTGACAGTGATGAGGGCAGTTCTTTGGTATCAGCATTAACCTTCAAGGAAATTACTCCAGCAGTTCACTGGGCGTAAGTTATCTAGCAAATATCCAGACTTGAGTACATAATGAGATGATCCAAATAAGTTGAGACAACTGAAAAGTCTGACAGACACGAGTGTGTCTCTGGAATTTCCCTGGATGTTAAAGTCTTCAGCTTGAGTAATAAAATAGAACAACTCTTCTCTTTATGAAGGTTATTCATTATAGCTTCATATTAATTGCTCTGTATTAACTGATCATCTAGATCATTAATAAAGATATTAGGTCTTTAGATCCTACTGTAAGTGGAGCCATGTAAGCACCATAGATAATTAATTAACTATGCATTGGTTTACACTTCAGCTGACAACATTACTTACAGTTTGATCAGTTGAAATTATGTTTCAGAGGAGAAATGTTGTTGGGTTTTGGGGTGGGTTAACCTTGGCTGGATGCCAGGTGCCCACCAGGCCCCTCTATCACTCTCCCTTCAGCAAAATAAAGGGGGAGAATAAGATGAAGAACTCATGGGTCAAGATAAAAGCAGTTTAATTAAAGCAAAGGCCAAGGCCATGCACAGAAACAAAAGGAAAAACAAAGATGTTATTCTCTACTTCCTATCAGCAACTGGTGTCCAGCCACTTCCCAGGAAAGCAGAGCTTCAGTGTGTGTAGCGGCTGCTCCTAGAGACAAACACAGTAACAAATGCCCCCCTCCTCCTCCCTGCCCTTGGCTTTTATTGCTGAGCTGATGTCACATGGTATGGAACAGCCAATCCGGGTCAGCTGTCCCGGCTCCGCCCCCTCCCAAGCTGTGTTACAAACCCCCAGCTGGCTGCCAGTGTGACATTCAGCACTGGGAGGGTGCTGTGGGGATACTGATCCCATCTCAGCCAGTCCCGATACAGTTTTAAATGTGCAGGTATTTGCAAGAATTTATTGATCCAAAAAGACTAACCAGCCATCTCCAGTCTGAGGGGATGTTCTCAATTTTATTTCCATGTTGTGATGTATCAGCTATTCTGTATGGAAATTAGCTGTACAATTTTTATGTTGTATTCCTGGGCTTCACTTTTTCATATATGCTCTTAGCATTTTTTTCCCTCCTGACATTTTCCTTGATACTATCAGAAATACCACATGGATGATCAGTCATGGAGATCTGGCATGTTGAGACTGACATTTGTTCAAACAAACTCTCAATAAATAACTTACAGTAGCCAACAAAATTACAACCATGAGTTTGCTCCCTTATTGCTAGAATTAGCATGTTCTCTGTGTGGGGCTTAACAGCAGAGTTTAAGCTTTCATCTCTTTAGTCTTATTATTTTACTTTTTTGAGGCAAAAAACAAACACCAACATACAGATGGGGGTTTTTCCCACTTAAATATATTTTGCATCCAGTTTGATTTCTTAAATACATGGTGTGTGTTTATCATCTCCAGTTCATTAGGAGTTAATATGAACTAAGAAATATTCATGGTAATTCTGAGAATTCCAATGAAATTTTATGAAATAGGTTTTCTTTTCAACGGGATAAGAAACATGATTAAAAAACCAGTGTAACAGTAACCAAGAATTACTTGTCTCAAAGCCAAAAGGAAGGACTAATCAGAAAACTCAATTGAAAAATATTTCAGTTTTTTTCTGGTGCTTATGTTGCATTTTTATTTTCATTTTGGGGAAAGAACTCTGCTGTTGCTGTGTATTATAACTTGAGTTTTCCTTGTCTGTAGTGCCAGGACCAAACTCCTCCAGTGACAATGGAATCAGCTTTGCCATGATAATGATGGCCTGGGTGGTGATTGCACTTGTCTTGTTCTTACTGAGACCTAGAAATCTGAGAGGATCCAACACAGCTGGAAAGCCAACCAGCCAACATAATGTAAGTACATCTTCAAGTGCCCCACAGAGAGACTCTACAATAGCTTAACTGTGTTACATTTTAATACAGATTATTTTACAGTCATTTTTTCCTTTTTTTTCCTTGTATTTTCTTGGAATTCCACTAACAATGAAAATTAATAAAACCAAAGTGAGAGTAGAATGACAAAGAGCAGCTGTGAGGTCTGCCATGGACAGAGCAGGCACGGGTGACCAAATGTGGGTCACAATGTCCTCTGGACACTGGCTGTCCCTGGTTGCAGCTGCCTCCTGCCTTCTTATGTACAAGGAGAAAATCACAGCTTTACGAGAAGTCAGTAACCAAAATTGCAGCATGAAGCTAGGAAGGTGATCTTTGTCCGAGATAGGGGGTCATGGGAAAATCCCTGTCAATGAAGGAGACAGGATTGATCTTTGATGCTCATTTACTGTGAATATTGAAAGAGATACTGAAAGATCTTAAAAGAAAGCACAATGTAGCTCTTTTGCATTCTTCTTTTATTGCTAAATCTTCTTATGTAAAGCACTATTTCTAATCCTGTGTGGTTTTTTTTCTTTCTTTTCCTCCTTCCTTCCCCCTAGGGACAAGAACCACCAGCCCCTCCAGTGGACTAGAGTGTTCAGTATTGGAAAAGTTCAACGGCTAAAACCTTGCACGACCAAATGAATGAAGTGACCAGATTACTCGTAAACCCCATTCAATACTGGTTTTCTTTCTCATTTATAGAGCAGAATTATCATTCAGCAGTTATCTTCATGAGCTGCTTTTAATTACTTCAATTTTAAGTTAATTTTTGCTTTGTATGTTATTACAATTCAATTGTAATTTGAATAATGATAAGGCATTGCAGGGGTTTTTTGGTTGTTACCGTTACTGTGGACATTCCACTCAGTCTCTTTCTGTTACAATGATCTTAAATTCTTTGCAGTGATTTCTGATATGCTTTGAAAGAAAAATAAAATCCCTGTGCATCTATAATAATGGAAGGTTACTGACCTTTCTTCAGATTAATCCATATTTTTTCTCCAGTATGCTTTTGAGAGTTATATTATGGTTGCAACTATTAGCTTAGTTATGTGGTGAAAAATTGAAATTATTTTATATTTGCCCTGGGCTCAGAGCAGCTTTTAGTCTGGTCTTCGGACCACTAACATAGTTTTCAGGGTTGTTGGCAAAAACACGAGTTGTCCACTAGAATTATACTCTGTGTGTGTGTACGTGTGCGTGCAAAGAAGTGAATGTGAGCCTTGTCACTGTCAAAGCTTTGACATATGTATTGGGAACTTTACACAAAGGTGTATACCACCAAAAAATGAGTTAATTTAATCTTATTCATTAATAAATAATATATCTTATTCAATATGTTGTCCAAAAAATGTATTCCAAAACCTGATTTGTTTACTTATAGAATTTATGAAATTATTACTTATAGAAATTATGAAATTTATGAAATTATGTAATATAATTTCATAGAATCATAGAATCATAGAACGGTTTGAGTTGGAAGGGACCATGGAGGTCATCCAGTCCAACCCCCCGCAGTGAGCAGGGACATCTTCCACTAGATCAGGTTGCCCAGAGCCCCGTCCAACCTGACCTTGAATGTTTCCAGGGACGGGGCACCTACCACCTCCCTGGGCAACCTGTTCCAGTGTTTCACCACCCTCAGCGTAAAATATTTCTTCCTTATTTCATCCTTATCTACTGTTGTAATTGCAGAATAACAAACTTGCAGGTGACTACGTATGGCATGTCTTTCCCTCTGCTGTTTGTGTGCATGTGGTGTGTGTTTACGTGTGCGTGGCTGTGCACATCCCTGTGCACATCTCCCATTGTAGCAAATGGGAATTACTTTTTTATGTACATTAATTTAAGAACATTTTAAAGATGTACAGAGAAGTGACACTGTATATTTTTCTTGATCAATTTGAAAAATTGATGAGAATGATGTAAAGAACATTTTTATGTTACCAACACGAAGCTTCTTTCTGTAAAGGTCAGTGGAACAGACGTATGGGAATTCAAAGCCTTACTCTACAAACCATTATTTTATGAGGACTTTTGGTTACGGAGCTGAAGGGACTAGCTGTTACGATGCATAAAGGTTTGTACTAAGGGGCTTTAACAAAAATCTCGTATCAGATCCCACGGTTGACAGATGCAGGGTTTTCCTCCTCAGGGTAAGTGGCAGGCCCGCTAGGCCTAGCTCCTAAGTACAGCATAGACCTGAAGAAAGGCTTCTGTGGTTTGATGTAGTTGCCCTTTGAATTTCTGTGGAATAGTGTGCTCCCAAGCATAGGAGCATGTGTAAAAACTTTTTTTAAAAAAATGAAGAAGATCGGGCCAGGTGCTCTCAGTGACATCAGTGCAAGGCCGTGTAAAGCAATGGAGCTGCAGCAGAGAAGCTGAGAGAATTTGGACTGTTACGTCTGATGCTGTGCAGGCCACAAATACTGTGTAGAGATGTCACTGGGACAGGCAATCTGACTGTGCTTACTTTTTTCCCTCTGTGTACGTTTATATTTGGGACACTTTTTAATAGAGCAAGTAACACAGCATCATTTTGTTGAACCAACAAGAAGATATATGTACTCTCCTACACTGATTTTTTTCTCCAAGGATTTTTGGCCAGAATTTTTCATTATTGGATGCATAAAACAGGCTTCCAATTGATCAAAAAGCCAACTGAAATAGGCTTCATTTCAGACAGAGCACCACTCCTCATCCTAATTTATTCTGGTGCAAACTGGTGAGATTTACAGCAGATACTCCTCACTTGTGAGGATCAGCCTCACGTTACTTAAATGTTTGTGTGTGTGCTTATAAAACTCACCATGTGCACCCAGCTCTAACAGTCTTGACAAATGAGCTTTTTGTTCAGAGTGATGTTGTGTTTTACATTGAAATTAACTGTCTTTGCTTGAAATTCCTCTAAGTAATTGTCCCAGTGATTTTATACCTGTATACTTTCCTCATGTAAATTGCTATTTTAAATTTTCTATGTAAGAGAAAAAACATTGGAAATATTTTATTGTAAAATGTTTTACTAAAGAGCCAGGCCACTATCCCATGTCAAAAGGTATGCCTTTTAAATTCAGATACCCGCTCCAAGATACAATCTTCAGATCACCACTCTTAATTTAAAAAAAAAAAAAAGTAAGTAATTACAGGACGGTATTTTGCCACTCTTATTCATGGTAAATAGTGCCTTACTCATCAAGTAGTTGCACTGAAGTTTGTGGGACTACTCTGAGATAATGTACTAGTAGCAGCTTTAGTAAGGGTAGCAGAAATCTGGCCTTTAGTGATACAGTTTGCGATGAAATAATCGTATCATGGTTACAGATGTTTATGGTAAATTTTGAGAAGACGTGGGAGAGATTAGTGGTATGTGACGCTTCAGGATATGATTAATTCTGTAATGAGGGTTTTAAGATCGGTCCATAAGAGATGCAAGTTGTAGCAACTTGAGAAACATGGAGGGAAGTTTACAATTATACCTTAGCTTAGAACTTTGTTAAAACAATAGTATTTTTAGAGTCTGCTTAACACAATTATTATACTGAAATGAGAAATCATATGTATTCATGTATTGTCTGCAGATCACTTAGCCTTGTAATGTTCACGATTGAAAAAGGAAGAGTGATGTGATGTACCTAATGTAAATCGGTGGTTTAAAATGTCTGAATTATGCCAAATGAAAAATCATCTGTGCCATTTGCAGTTTCCTAGTAATCTTTTACTGAGTACTTGGATTGGGATAAAGGGCTTGTACTATGCACTTTTTATTGACTTAACAAAATAAATAGCAATCGTTACTAACCTTTTGTCTTGTCTGTTAGTCTTTGTATAAAATGTGAGGCTGCACCAACCTACCAGTTTCTAAGGTCATTTGAAATGATCTAAAAATAAGTATCACTACAAATAGCATGTCATCTCTGTAACTTTAAAAATGTAAATTCTAACTTTTCTAATGGACACTTGCCTTCTGTATGTGTCTCAAGCAAGTCAGAAGGAATTATAAGTGGTTTCCAAGGTTTAAGATACTTTGATGGCCAACACGGACATCTCTGCCTTTGGCTTTTCGAAGTAGTTACGCAACCTAGGAAGTTGGAGATACTATAGTAAGAAAAGTAGTGACAGAGGCCAAATATGCCAGTTTTGTTTCTTAATTTTAGATCAAATCCTGCTACTCTGGGTTTTGCAATCTATTTTCTAGTCTCGGTTCTTGGCAGTGACTCCAAAGTTTGTACATCTCCCTTGGGTACAAAACTGCTCTGAGGAAGGCAGATGCTCCAGTGGATCTGAGGCAGCATGAAGAAGAAGTAGAGACCTGCTGCTTCCTCACTGTTCCCGTGGTGTGCAGCAGTCTTCGTCCTCTGGCAGCTGAGCATTAAATGCTGAGTACGGCCTCAGCAGCAGCCCAGATCCCACGTTAGAAATTCCTGTGTTCATCTAAGGAAAAAAGAAAACGCCAGGGCAGCATTAGGGTTTAAAATAATATACAGCTATCCAGAGATAGTGGTAATAAATACCAGAGAATCAGAAACAAAATCTGTATTTATTTTTAGTAATAATAATAAAATAATCATTTAATAACAAGTGCTTTAGGCATTTGAGTCATTTTAGAAACGATATGATCTTTATCAAAGATCATTAATGTCTGCTCATCAGGATTTACCCTTTTACTTGAACATGAGGTTATCAATAACCTCTAAAACTAAAGCTAAACTTTACTTACAAGTATTCTTGGTAACATGTTTGCCAAGGATACACATGCCTTTTTTGAAAAGTGATTACCACAAATCTAAATTAACTGTGCTGACTGGATCTGCATGAGGCCTGGCTGTTCAAGAGCCAGCAGGTAAACGGTGAAGATTACTCTGCCCCAAAGCCTGAAAAAGAATTGTACCTATCTAAGATGCCTGTGAGGAATACATCAAATCATTGCAGCAAAGTATTCCATGAACATGAAGTGGGTTCCTTGCAAAAATGGACAACTTACATCCTTTTCTCCTTCTGTCCTTACTTGCTTGGTGTCAGCCAACAGCCCGCAGTGCAATTCACTGCAAAGACGTGGACCTGGCGATACGGGAAGAAGCCGACTGTCCCATGGTGAACCACATCCTCACTTGTAAAACAGCACAACTCTTGCTGGCTTCCAGGGAGTTACACTCATCAATGTCAGATGAAGATTCGTCTATTTTCATAGAACAAGAATACTTGAACCTATATTACTTGATCTTGAACCAAAATTGTTGCCAACTCCCATAGCAGGCAATTTATAGTTAAATTTGGCTTCATTATTATATTTGCTTTTAGCTTTTCTGTAACAGTGGAGCAAATCTTCACCTTAGTACATGTGAACAACTGTTAATGCAATGGGACAACTAAGCTGAGTAAAGCCCTTCAAAGAACACATGCTACGAGAGGATTTCTCTCCAACAGGGCTCTGGTGAAAAGCAGTGCCTTGTCTGGCTGTTCTTACTTCCACTGTGTTTATTTTAGCTTGTTCGGCTTCCTTATTGTTTTGGTGAAATGGCTGTTACGCCTGAAATGACTCTCCTGGTGGGAGACGGGGAATGCTCCGTGTTCAGGAAAGCGGTGCCGCTGCCCACAGCACTGCTTCTGAGGGAACAGCTTTGATGTCTGGTGTAATGTGTGCGGTTTCCAGAAGAACATCAGAAGAGGGGAAAAAAAAAAAAAAAAGAGGTATTTACTAAATAATAGATAAGGCCTCCAAATGTAATCATGCCTGGCAGGAAGTGTGAATAATTTCTGTGTATACTGAGGGATTTAAATAATCTAATTAGAGGAAGGTCATATACTGGAAAACAAAACGTTGTGCAGGAACACAACTCAAACAGAGTTTGAGAGGACATTCTCATCAGAGTTTTCTCTGATTTTTAAATGTTGTTTTAATCCTACATTGCTTTTGGCTTTTATTTATATTGCAATATTGTCCATACGTCCAGCTGAAATTATTGTCCAGATGTTCTGGGCCCTGTACAAACAGGCACATTGACCCTGGCCAGAAAGTCACTGCATTTAGGGACAAATTTTACCAATAATTGCGGTTTGGGGAGCTGGTTGTCACTAATAAAAATATTGTATTAGATTGATCATAAGCTGTTTGGGCAAACTGACAGACCAACCAGCAAAGTCAAAGTTCTGGTGAGCTGGAAAGGTGGAGGTGAGGAGAGGGCGTAACTAGGGATGTGCCAGGTGGAAAACGTCTCATAACAGCTCGTAACCATGGCTCTGCGCAGTTAACTGTTAGGTTGGCTCTGAGCACACGTAGGAGCTCTGGCACTCAGCTGCAGCTGTTGGAGCCTTTTCCAGAGGAACATGCATGCCCAGTCCCACGTGTCCCTGTGTAATCCCTCTAGCTGCGTCTCCTTCCTTCCTTTTAGCGTTGTAAAACACAAAGCACTGATTCAAATACTGATCCAGCTGGTCTGTGGGCAAGTCTTCTGGGCACTTCTGTGCCTCAACCTGGGACGGTTGCCGAATAGCTCCGATTTCCCAGTTACACGTGGTGTTGCCCGTTGCCTCCTGGGTATGCTGTGTCACAAGTTAAAGAAAGGCTTGACAGACAATGGTGGTTGTTTAATCTGTATCAGGTGTCAGTGTCATAAACTGATTACACAAACACAGCTGCATTTAGTTAATGATCAGCTAAATCTGGTGGGACATTAGTCTGACAGTAAACACTCCCTAGGTATGATAACAAAATGTCTTTCATATCCAGAGTTCCTTTCTGGCTTTTGTCCTCACCTCCAACATCAGGGTGCTGGCAGGGAGATTGCACAGTCATGCACTCACTTGCTCTTCCTTTTCTTCCACCCTATTCTCCTCATCCCCCAAATCCTTCATAAATCATTATTTCTCTCTTGCATAATGGAGCAGTTTGTACAGGAGAGGTGAAGAGTGCCTCCTCCACCCACCTTTGGCATCCACATCACCCTTCACTCCGTGGCTCCTGGAAAGGTGGAGGTAAGGTGCTGAGCCCACTCCTCTCTTTGCCACGCTGAGAGAACATAAGATCCCATCTCACACTGGTACTGTAACGTGAGCTGTTACATTAAAAGACATTACCACTTCCCTTGGCCAAGTTTTTTGAATGAAGCAGTCTTAAATCTTTGGATTACATGCTGCTTGATCCCGCTGGCATTAGCCTTTCCCTGAGCACACATTAAAGGTCAGGTCTACGAGAGCATACAGCAATGAGATTGCTCATCTTCAGGACCAGAAGAAGTTTAGATATGAGGCAGGCAACCGAACTGCTCAGGCCAGGTTAGACTGAGGCAGAAGAGGTACCTTCAAGTACCTAGGGAAATGTATTGTCAAAACTTGAGTATCTTTTGATTTTATATACATTTTGGAGTCCGTCTCCTAAGATGAGGTTATTGACTAGGTTATTAAATCTGTCCTATGTGTATCTATAGCCTAAAATGTATGAATATCTCTAGAAATGCCTCTTCTCCTCAAGCAGGTGTGTATGAATTATGATAATCGCCTTTCTCAGACATGGATGCTTCCATGAGTTACAGTTCAGGCTGTTTAATATCAGGGTCTGCAAAGATGATCTCCCAGCAGGATGTGTAAGTGAGCAGTGCTCTCAGAAGTATAGATTACTTACAGTTGATTTATTAAGCAAATGACAATCTTTAAAATGTAAAATCCTGGATGAATGGAACAGTGACTCATAAGTCCTACCAGTAGCTCTCTCAATTTTAATTCCAAAATAACACACATAGGAACTTATCTGAAAAAAACACAGAGATAGACCCTGTATGGAGACTTCCAACCCAGGCTGCGATGCACGACACTTATGCCCGAAATCCCATTCCTTGTGTTATTTAAGTTACTGACCATGCACTACAAAAGGATTCACAGCCTACACTGAGCCTTCAAAAAAATGGAACAGAACTCACACTTTTATTTAAAACCTGGCCGGCAGTGGACCGGCCTCATCTGCTTTGCAGCAGCCCAGGGCTGTTTCCCAAGAGTGTGCTTCAGGAGGTTTAAAGGTATGCCCTGAAGCTTTACATAACTTTATTGCCTCTGTGCAGTGTTGTAAAAAATTCTACATACTGGTAAATGGTGGGTCTGTTTGAACAGAAAGACAAAGAAAACCCCACACAGTAATTCAGTATTTATTCTGTAAGGAGAGGGGAGACCCAAGCTTCCTGCCCTTTTCATTGCCGTGACTTTGAGCCCTGCATTTTTCCCTGCCAGTAGTGCCCTCCCCGCCAGAGTGTAGGTGAGAGGGAAACAAAAGCAGCCCTCATCATCCTTTCTGGGAAAGTTGTGTCGTTCTGAAAGACAGAATTCAAGCTCCACATCCCTGTTTGCTAAAAGGAAAGAGACTGGGGTCCACTGCCTGCTCCGAGGACTGTTCAGGCATTTGACACAGTTTGTGAATCACAGACTACAGCCCAGACCTTTCTCCTCCCAGGAAAGGGTCATGATTACCAGACCTGAAAATATTACCTTTCAAGCTCCTTGGCAAACTAGCGTAGTTACAGGTGGATAATTAGATCCCCATGTTTCTCTATAACCCCCTGGGCACAGCACTCTCGTGACACACAAGTGCCTGAATGCCCCCCGCCCAGGAAGGCTCTGAAGCTCCTGCCCTCATTCTCAGCAAACAAGGAGGAATTAGCTGACTCTAATGAACTACTGACCACCCCTACATACAGCAACATGCCAAGGGAACTCCTTCCAAACATGGCCTTGCACACAGCAACCACCACTGTGTTTAGAAAATCCGTTCCTTGTTTGTTGGGCACACACTAAGCATGCTTACCATACCTACACCCTTTGGGGACCGTGTAAATGATCTGAAGTGGATTTGGCCTTGCCAGGAGAGCAACAGGCACGTACAGAGGGACCAGATGATGTTCTTAGTGGTATAAATGTGTGCGTTTATGGCTATGCCGAGACCTGAGGAGACAGACAGGGTTTTTGAAGGTGATGGGATAGATAAGACTGACTCAGCAGTGAGAGCTCTCCGAGCTTCTTTTTGCTCTGCCTAGGCTTCCGTGGAAAACTGGATGTGTTCAAAATTGAGACATCTGTGCAAATTAGCAATGAGACAAGGCATTACTTGTTTTTACTTCAGGACAAACAGTGAACCCTGCACCTTCGCCAGCCAGTTCTTTGGCTAACCACACCAACTCCACTAGGATGCTGCACCGAGATTGCAAGCCTCAGTAGGTTCTTTCAGTAGAAACACAGTTATTTTACAGTAATATTTCTAAAGGACCAGTGATTTACAGTACGTACTCAAATAGGCACAGATTTCTTCTAGTGAAAGATGAGATCTTCCAGTATAAAACAGTAACAGAGTAAAATATAAACCAGAAACAATAATTCCCATTTACTTTTTATATACTTCAAAATCTATGGACAAAAATGCCATAGAAAAAAACAGGCAATATTTTATTTGCATTGTTAGTAAGGACATACATTATCCACCTAATTTGGCAACATTTGAAATAGAAATTGTAATCTAATTAAAAGCATAAAGGAGTACAGTATTACAGATGCAGCAAAAACCCTGCATCTTCTAGAAAGTGCAGTGTAACATGAATGCAATGGAGAAAAGGCAGCAGGCTTCTCACAGTCTTTCCGCTCCCCACATCAGACGAAGTACACTAATAGCGTATCACATCTGTGCAAAAGCCGAGTCGTATTTGAGAACTTTAATACTAGGCAAGAGATCCCTGAGCAGTGCCAAGATCGCAAGGGCAAGAGAGTGCAAACTCGTATTTCCTCACTCTGGCAGGATCTGCAATCTGGACTTTAGACACTGTGTTCTGCTGTTACCGATCCGTGTTTCTAGTCATGTGTCTGCTGAGACGGTGCTACAGTACCGGAGAATGAGCCTAAAGGTTAGTGTTTCACAGTAAGCACAGCTGAAGGACGGAAAGTTATTCACACGCACATTCACCCCCCGAAATTCATTTATCTTATCCAACACGCCGAGGCGGGAGAAGAG
This sequence comes from Syrrhaptes paradoxus, assembly GCA_013400615.1. Taxonomy (NCBI): domain Eukaryota; kingdom Metazoa; phylum Chordata; class Aves; order Pterocliformes; family Pteroclidae; genus Syrrhaptes; species Syrrhaptes paradoxus. The sequence goes on along the minus strand of VZTO01005974.1, from coordinate 72,478 downwards.
GGGACCGGTTCAGAGAGGAACCCCGCTGACCTGCCACACCCCGCCGGCAGCACCTCGCCTCCCCGGGGAGCCCGGGCCTGACCCAGGCACCCAGCGCTGCCGGGGGCACCGGCGGTGTCTGTGGTGGGGCCCAGAGGAGCACGCGCTGCCGGCTGTGCCACCCCCGTCACCGTCATCTCTGGGGACAAGATGCTCTGCGTTCCCTTCCAGCGGCTCTTGGCGGGGCCAGACCGCAGCCCAGAGCCCTCCCACAGAAAGAGGCAGCGAGACCAGCCACTGCTCCAGCCGCCATGAGGCAACAAGCCCCCGCCCCCCCAAAAAGGCGAAATAAAATAAAACCTCCCAAACCCACACATGGGGAAAGGAGCCGCCGGGACACAGTCCCGCCCGCGGGCGCCAGCACCCCGGGAGGCGCCGCTCTCCCTCCCTCAGGGCTGAGGGAAGCACCCGCACGGCGCCCGCCCAGGCCCACGGCCGAGGCCAGGCCGCAGATACCCCAGCCGGGCCCGGGGGCCCCGCGGCCCCTCAGCCTCCTGGGCAGTGGCGGGGCCGGGAGCGGCCGGCGGCTGTGCCTGAGGTGTCCCGCGCCCATTCGCCGGCGGCGGGGCGGGGCGGAGCGCGCAGGCTCCGCACCGGCCTCCGCCCCCGAGGGAAGGGAGGAGCCGGGACCGGACTTGCTTGGTGTCCCTGGGATGAAACAGGCACCTCAGCGCCCGCGGCGGCCCTTTAAATAGCTGCCGCCGCCACCTCCCTCGTAGCGGAGCGTCGCTCTGAGCTCTCCGAGCATCCTCACTGCAGCCCTCCCTCTCCTTCCGCGGCGGCGGGGCAGGACCGCGCCCGACCGCAGTAAGTCTCTAGGCTGCGGCTTCGGTGCTGGCTACGCGTGCTCCCGCTGCCTTCCGTGGGGGCTGCCCGGGGTGGCGGCTGTGGCCTTTCCCACCAGCTGCCGCCCCCCAGAGTGCGGTCCTGGGTTGTGGCCGGGGAGCTAATCTCCGCCGCGGCCAGCGGGACCCTTTCTCTGGGCTCCGGAGGATGGAGCCCGCGAGGACCGACCCCGGCGAGAGCCGCACGGCGGGGCGCGGGGTCGTCTCCCGGCCTGCTCCTTCCGCCGAGGCCTCAGCGCTGGCAGCGCCTTTCCTGGCCGAAGGATGCCGGGGCGGGGGCCGGGCCTGGCGCGGGGGTCGCGGCCTGGCGCGGCACTGCCCAGCGCGGGGCCGCCCGGTCCTTGCCCCGCGCTGGCGGCAGCCGTGGTCTCTGCCCGCGCCCGGGGCTGTGGCGGCACCGGCAGTTCCGCGGCCCGAGGGGCGGTGTGTGCTCTGGCAGGTTCCGCAGCGCCCACAGAAACCGCTTCCTCCGTGGCCCGTGTGTGCGGGCGTCTGGAGCGGGGCGGGCTCCGGAGCCCTCCCGGGCGGGAGAGAGCCGTTGTGGCTCATCTCGGGGAGGTCAGCTGTAAGAGAACGTTTCTCCCTAATAATAAAGTCTCAAATCATTATTTCTCTTTTATTCCCTCGAGTTGTTGGCCGATATTTTAATTTATAGCTCCTGATTCTCCGTGTTCTCCCTTTCTCTTCCCAGAGCAATCATGTTTGAAATTAAGAAGATTTGCTGCATTGGTGCTGGTTATGTTGGTGGGCCAACCTGTAGTGTTATTGCACAGATGTGTCCCAATATCCGAGTTACTGTTGTGGATGTAAATGAGGCCAGAATCAATGCCTGGAATTCAGATACGCTCCCAATCTACGAGGTAAAGCTGTCTCGCTGTTGTCTCCTCATCCAGCCAATGTTCCCCCACCACCACATGGCACTTCCATGTTGGCCTGCTTCTGAAGCTATAGTATAGTACGGTGATGCCCGTTAAAAAGAATATTAAATCAGATTTTTTAAATAATATGTCTAGTGCAGGCAGGTATTTAAGGATTATATATGAAATGCCTAGTGAGGAAAGATGTGATTACATACAGCAAATTGTGCTAAATCATGCTGTCTTGCTTTCAGGACCTGATTTAATCATAATGTAGTTATGTTGATCAGTTATAGCTATTACCTGCTGTGTTGTAGTACAATATGGATGTGTAATATTGGGTGGTAAGGTTTACTCCCATTCTGAATACTGCAAAAATCCAATCTGTGCTGCCCATGTTAACCATGTTGTAAGACAGGGACAGTCATGTTCTGATTCATTTGTACCATAAACCTCCAATCTGGCCTGGGAAGACTAGACTGGATAAAAATTATTTTTGTGTGTCACTGTCACTCCTTCATTACAGAATGACTTTAGAAAAAATGCTTTGTATATCTTCAAATTATTTTCTTTCTTCTTAGCGCTTGTTTTTAACTCCTTTTCAATCTTAAAGAATAGGTCTCTTTTCTTTTGTCCATTTTTTTAATGAGATATAGTTTTTATAGGTTTGAGTTCTTTTCTTTAATGGAAGTGAATACTTATCTTCACTTGGCTTCCAAAGACAACATGTTGCCTGGTACTAACAGTTGCTGTAAGAAGTCTTCTGAATCCTGTCTGGGCTATAACGCTAATGCAGGTGTTTGGGGGTTTTTTATTCCTTAAAACCAAACTTACACTGTGACTCTTTCAGCAAAGATTAATAGACCTCCTGTGTCATACCTACTCAAAGGAAAATGTGTATAGCAGGTGAATAAAGATCTGAATAAAGATCATGAAAGCAAGTACTTTTTTTTCCTATAAACACTTGGACTGAATGAGTTAAAGTAGACCAGTCTTGACAAGTTTAAAACAAACAAACAAACTTGCACATCTGTTTCCTGGAATGGTGTCCTTTGCATACAAAGAATGTACAAAAGCTGCCAAGAATTAGTTCAGAGGGCTGTAAAATTGAATCATTGTGCAGTGAATTTTTTTCCTTCAATTTCAGATCTGATGTTGGGGAAGTCATGGAAGGTGTAGCTGAGGGAAAAGGAGAGTAGGGACCACCTCTTTTATTTGCAGCCTAGGGAATATTGTAAAACTTAAATTTACTTAACATCACTCTACAGGTATTTCTTCAATTGTTGCTCATGGTAATATAATTATGGGGATAATGTATGTAAATAACAATTCAGTGTTGCTGAAAGTTTCAAGATGGCATTTTGAGTGTTTTGAATAAGAAAGGGCTTTTCTTTTTTTTCACTCTGTAAATATACAAAAGCTTTACTTTACATCTGGCAGACTGAAAACTTGCTANACCTCTTCTTTTCTACCAGTATTGATGATGCCATTAGAGAAGCTGATCTTGTATTTATTTCTGTAAGTTTAGGGGGAGAAAGTTGTGTGTGTTTATTTATCTTTTTTTCTTCTTTTTATCAAATCATGTTGCCCGTATATTAGGAAGAGACCTTTATTTTGTCATAGATTCAGTTAGCAATGTCATGTCATTGTGTCACAGTTTTCTCCTTGTCTTTCTGTGTACTGTGGGAAGAGTAATAAGTAAGCTTTTTATTTTATTTTTATCTGTTTCTTGTAGCCAACAGAATGTCTGACAAATGAACAGGCTCTAAGTCAAAATGACCATGTTGATGTTTAGCTTGGTTAGATGGTACGGGGTGTTAGAGCAGAATATGGTGTAGCTCTGTCATTGCAGTGTGCTACTGAAGTCCATGGGGTGTTACTAGTATGGATGTGGTTCCTAGAAAGGGATGCAAAATCATATACTGATTATTGGGTAACAAAGATAACTTATTTGTAGAAGCTTTTTAAAAAGTATATTAATGGAAGAGGGGCTGTCTTTAATAATTTCTAGCTTTAATATTTCTAAGCTGTTGACACCACTAGGAAGAGGATCCAGTTAAACTAGTGTGACCTTTTGTAATCTGGAAGGTTGTTTCTGATGCAGAATCCAAAAGAACTGATTCCTATTCATCTTGGTAGGCCACAGTTGAGTTATTTTTGTTACTTATGTCCTCTTTTCCTGAGAGCTCCTCTTTATTAGGGCACCTCAGTACAGAGCTCTCTTTCTGGTAGTATTTCTCTCCATTCATTAAGTCTAAAATGAATGCTACTTGGCTGGATGACTGCCACTAATACAAGCCATATATTGCCACCTGTTCTTGGTTTAAAACATGTTGTTGTGTTTTACACGTTGCCATTTCTTCTTTCAGCTTGTAATGAAAAGAACCCTCTGTTTTAATCTAAATGACGTGTTTTCCCTCATGTTGCCTCTTCTGTGTACTTCAGTATAGCAATTTTCAGCAGTTTTGCACTTAGATTTCACTGCAAAGTGGGTTTGAATTGTAACTGCCTTACTAGCTGCAAGTTTCTTATAATGTGTATTTTTGTGCTCCTATGTGGGATGGGAAACAAAAGGTGATGGGCTGTAATCATGAAGAAATTAGAGGTG
>VZTO01005974.1:50737-67295 GCA_013400615.1 Syrrhaptes paradoxus | reverse complement strand
GATTTTGTATTAATTTGGGTAAGTTTTGGGGGAGAAAGTTGTGTGTGTTTATTTATCTTTTTTCTTTTTTTTTATCAAATCATGTTGCCCGTATATTAGGAAGAGACCTTTATTTTGTCATAGATTCAGTTAGCAATGTCATGTCATTGTGTCACAGTTTTCTCCTTGTCTTTCTGTGTACTGTGGGAAGAGTAATAAGTAAGCTTTTTATTTTATTTTTATCTGTTTCTTGTAGCCAACAGAATGTCTGACAAATGAACAGGCTCTAAGTCAAAATGACCATGTTGATGTTTAGCTTGGTTAGATGGTACGGGGTGTTAGAGCAGAATATGGTGTAGCTCTGTCATTGCAGTGTGCTACTGAAGTCCATGGGGTGTTACTAGTATGGATGTGGTTCCTAGAAAGGGATGCAAAATCATATACTGATTATTGGGTAACAAAGATAACTTATTTGTAGAAGCTTTTTAAAAAGTATATTAATGGAAGAGGGGCTGTCTTTAATAATTTCTAGCTTTAATATTTCTAAGCTGTTGACACCACTAGGAAGAGGATCCAGTTAAACTAGTGTGACCTTTTGTAATCTGGAAGGTTGTTTCTGATGCAGAATCCAAAAGAACTGATTCCTATTCATCTTGGTAGGCCACAGTTGAGTTATTTTTGTTACTTATGTCCTCTTTTCCTGAGAGCTCCTCTTTATTAGGGCACCTCAGTACAGAGCTCTCTTTCTGGTAGTATTTCTCTCCATTCATTAAGTCTAAAATGAATGCTACTTGGCTGGATGACTGCCACTAATACAAGCCATATATTGCCACCTGTTCTTGGTTTAAAACATGTTGTTGTGTTTTACACGTTGCCATTTCTTCTTTCAGCTTGTAATGAAAAGAACCCTCTGTTTTAATCTAAATGACGTGTTTTCCCTCATGTTGCCTCTTCTGTGTACTTCAGTATAGCAATTTTCAGCAGTTTTGCACTTAGATTTCACTGCAAAGTGGGTTTGAATTGTAACTGCCTTACTAGCTGCAAGTTTCTTATAATGTGTATTTTTGTGCTCCTATGTGGGATGGGAAACAAAAGGTGATGGGCTGTAATCATGAAGAAATTAGAGGTGTTTCCAGAATAAGGACTAAGTTTCACTGAAGCCTGCAGAGCTGCTATGAATTGCTCTTGTTTAAATTCTGTTTGAATAGAGGCCAATGAGCTTTCTTTAGAAGACAAAATGGGTATTTGAGAAATCGGATAAACAGCTATTAGCTATGGTAGCTAGAATAATTATGGGGTAGAAGCAAGCTGGACTCTGGGAAGGAAAATGTCTGTCATTCTTAACAATTTCACCTTGTCAGTAGCTCTTGTGTTAAGAGAACTGTAACATTTCTTCCCCCTCCATGGATTTTTAACTAGGTTAACACTCCAACAAAGACGTATGGCATGGGAAAAGGACGAGCAGCTGATCTGAAATACATTGAAGCTTGTGCTAGGCGAATTGTACAAAACTCAAATGGCTATAAAATAGTCACTGAGAAAAGCACAGTTCCAGTGCGTGCTGCAGAGAGCATTCGTCGAATATTTGATGCTAATACGAAGCCTAACTTGGATCTGCAGGTAAGCATAATCTTTGAGTTGTGGTTTTAAAGGCTGGGTGTTGCTTTTGGCTTTTATGTGTTCTTTTTTTTTATTTCTGTGCCTGTAGGTGCTGTCTAACCCGGAGTTCCTTGCAGAAGGGACGGCCATCAAGGACCTGAAGAACCCAGACAGAGTGCTTATTGGTGGAGATGATTCTCCAGAGGGACAGAAAGCTGTCCGTGCTCTTTGTGCTGTTTATGAGCACTGGGTGCCTAAAGAAAAAATCATCACAACAAATACTTGGTCATCAGAACTTTCTAAACTGGTTAGTGTTTCTCGCTGCTGTTGCCTGCAATGAGCAAAGAGTGTAAGCAGAACAAAGCTCAGAAGCAGAAGTTCCCTGACACTGAGTGATGCAGCTAGGAAAGACAGAAGAGGCTGGGAGGACCCAGTGTTAGATGTCAAAGGATATTAATCTTTTCCAGTTATCTCAGTTGGGCTAATGGATGATGTCAGCTTTCATGAAATCCTTTTCCACTTTTATTGCTGTGTTACCTGTTACTAAGAGTAAGCCTCCAGTGCTGCAGAAACTGGTTGCCATTACAAAATGGTTCGAACTCTGCAAGTTAAGCATTACATTTTGCTTAGGTCCCATTAACTGGCAATTATGTCTTAAACTATATATGTTACCATTTTGTAGCTCAACAGAGTTGCTTAAATACTAATGTAATCCTTCATAGACACTAATGTAATTCTTCTAGTAGTAACTCTTTGGTTGATGGGCATCTTGGGTTTTGAAAGAATCAAGTTCTCTTCACTATGTGTTTTATTCACAGGCAGCTAATGCTTTCCTTGCCCAAAGAATCAGCAGCATCAATTCAATCAGTGCTCTGTGTGAAGCTACAGGAGCAGATGTTGAAGAAGTAGCAAGAGCTATTGGAACAGACCAAAGAATTGGAAACAAGTTTCTCAAAGCCAGTGTTGGTAAATGAAAACTCATTTTATTTTTCTTTTTTTTTCTGGGTTTCAGTTCAATAGTGCAATGGGTCTTCTAGCAGTGTTTTGAAGTAAGTGATCTGATACTCAGAATCTTCTACAGTATGAGTGTGTGAAAATATTTCTGTAAAGTACTGTCGTAAGTCAGTTTTTCTGGTGAAGTGTCTAGGATTGAGGTTGCTCTAGATGCTGGCACTCTGAAACCCAAGAGTTTAGTGTGTATGGTTTATCCTGCCTGGGACACTGGAAAGAAAAGTTGCAACTCTTTTTCTGAAGCATCACTGATGATAGTGCTCTCCAAGATGTCTTCCCAGTTATGACTGCTACAATTTTGTCTGGGAGTTGCTGCCAGTGGCCTGAGGAAGGGAACACCTAGGTCAGAATGTGTGATGCCAACTTCTCATTTGTAGGATGGATTCAGTTGTTTAGATTTACTAGAGAGAAGGTGTGCTGAAGTGGTAATCAGTACAACAGACTTTCAAACTTATAGACTGAAGCCTATCTGTATGAGACTACAGCCTTCATGCTAGGAAGGGAAAGTGTAACTTTAAAATAACCTCATTAAATAGAACCTCTCATAGTCTATGCAACAGTGAAAAGCAGATAGCAAATACATTACCAAAATTCCTACTAGGTTACTATAATTCCTTCTACAATGTGCTGCTTCTGGGACGCTGGGCGAAGTTCTGGTGGTCAAGGATCCCTGCCTTGTCTGTTCTCCCTTAGTCAGCTGTGGTGATCTTTGATTCTTGGAAATAGTTGGATATCCATTTGGGTATGGAGGAGGAAAGAACCTGATCTTAACGTACTTGTTCTGAGAAGTATTAATCTAAGTCTCTAGGTGGAGAGAGAGCAAATGCAGGAGCTTATCTACCTGTTTCTAATAAGAAAAAAAACTGGAGGCTGTCTTATTGTATATTTCCCTGAGACTGGGTTAAAACTTACTTTTACTTCAGTGGAACGTGAAGCAGATTTTTAGGGCTTCTGTAGCTGACAAAGTAATTAGGTCCAGGAGTTGGATGTTGAGAGATTCTTAAGGTGCTAGCAGTGAAATACTGGGAAAAATCATAATGCTGACTATGTCAATGATTGCCAGAAACTACTTGTTTCTAAAGATTGGGTTAGAATGGTACCTTAGTCACCTGTAAAATAACCATTTTCTCTTTCAGGGTTTGGAGGTAGCTGTTTCCAGAAGGATGTCTTGAATTTAGTGTACCTCTGTGAGGCACTGAATTTGCCTGAAGTAGCCCGCTACTGGCAACAGGTACAAGTTCTTCACAATTTTTTTTTTTTGGGGGGGGAGCATGTTTTTTCAGCATTCAGCTTTCAGGCATTGAGTTTTTGAGCACTGTCCATGTATAATCTGTGTTTCAGCTTTAAGGAGCAGATACCTTTGTTGATCACCTTTACATTTTAGCACCCTCAGCCTAACACTGTCATTTGATAATTGTGAGTGCTTAGACTTTTTTGAGGTTAAGTTGTCTGCATCAAATGGATTGGGAAGTTGTCTAGAAGCAGCAGAAGAAAATGTGGAATACAGCCATGTCTGGACTGCTGTCTTCCTCTTGCACTTGATTATCTCTCCACTTTGAACTCAGAGCTTATGATCTTTTCCTCAGGGTTTACTTTTACAGTTTCTGTTCTGAAAAAACACAGCAGAACTTGCTATTCTTTTAAATAAATATGGTTGCTGCTGTTTCCTGGTTAATGTTAGGAATGGCTGGGGAGATGTGGATACTCTCAAACCTAGCACCCATGCAGCAGTACCAGGATGCTCAGTTTGTACTAACATTTCCCTATTAACCAGTGAAAGCACCTAACCCCTTTTCCTAGTCCTGACTGAGAAAGAAGCTATGACACATGTGGTATGGTTAAGAGAACAGCTTTGGTTTATCATCCTGATTCAGGCTGCCTAGCAGATGCCACTAGGATACCAAGTGCATTATTTCCCTACCTTATTAGCAGCTTTCCTTTTTCCAGTCTTCCCTTTGGCTAGCCTTTCTCTCCCCTCACTTTTCTCCATCCCAGTCAGCTGCCGAATAAACAACCTGCCCATAATTACTTGTTCATCATTGGCCAGTTGTGCCACATCCATACTGGTATTTCTTTTACCTGTATCTAGGTTGTCATGGCCATGTGGTACTACTGTTGATGGGGTTATGTAGGCTCTGTTGACTTTGCAGGGTTCTCTTCCCTAAAAGGTCCCTAATAGTCCCTTCTGATTATCTGAAGCTTGGCTAGGTCTGGCTAATAACTCCCCCCAACCACTTGTAAAACTCAGTGATCCCTCACAGTGCTATCTGTAATATTTGTTAGCTTCTTACATTATTTGTCATGTCTAATGGCTTTCTACATCATGTTCAGTTAGTTTAACCTCCAGCCGGGGTCTAGTCAGCCACCTAGTTACTTGCTTGCCACTATAATGTGCCTCCTACATCAATTGTTTGGGACAAGGAAGATGTGGGGTTTATGCTGTCTGCTTCTGAAGAGGTTCAGATTGACATCTTCCTTAAGAAGCATATTTCATTAGGATAGTCTAGTCCATGGTGCAGAAGCTTGCAAACCCAACAGTGAAGCTGAGACTAACATTCTGCATGGACCTTGTGCAAGCATCCAGCAGAGGTTTGGTTCAGTGTGGGACTTGAATATGTTGTCACAGTAGGAAAGAGAGCCCTAGGTTCTGATATTTGCTTCAAGAACTGCTGCTTTTACTTGGTATAAGATGTAACCATACAGAAGGCAACCCCTGGAGCAGCAGGAGCTGCATCAGCAGCAAACCGTGTTACTTCAGTGATTATCTGATGAATAGGGGAAGACTAATACTGTCTTGAAAGAGAAAAATTGGTTTGTCTCTGTCCTTTGAGATCACAAGGGTCCTCCTCAAAATGGTGTCTTGGCAACCCAAAGGCATAGAAACACTTATGCTTTGCTGTTTCTGAAGGTGTTTTTTTTTATTTAACAAAAGCCTAAAAGGTTGCATTGTTCATGTAAATGTAAACAAGCTAGTTTAAAGTGCTTTTATGCTCTGCTATTCTGTTTTTAAGAGCAACTCTTTGCAGTGTTTCTCTATGGCTTATTAAGCTGTGGACAAATTGGATAGTAAGAACAGCCTGCTTCAGAGTTAGCATAAGGTGAAGAGTGCTGTGTTTATGTTGTGCAACCCCTGACCTGCACCTCCTGCTTCCTCGGAGCACTGTCATCGTGCAGAGGTCTATCTGCCCCATCCCACGCTGGTTAACTCATGTAATGCACACACACGTGCACCTGTATAAGGAACTGGGTGAGCCCCTTCTTTCTGGCCTGAGCATTGCTCTTTCAGCGGCTTATCCCAGTGCATGCACATGGGAGACCTCAGACCAGTCTGAGGACAGGATGCAAATTCTAGAGGATATGCAGATCAGAGCAGTGCCAGCAAACTTCTAGTCACTTCGGCCTTTAGATGGGACAGGGCTCTCTAATGCCGAAGTCTTCATTGCTTGAAAACATACCTACGGAAAGAAATGTCCCTCTTACCCTGTCAACGGTTAACCTTTGTTCCCCATCACCACCCTGTTGAATTGCCTAAATCTCACTGCTTTTATTTCTTGTCCTCAAACCTGGTTCACAAATATCCTTCTACTGCATATACCTTAGGTTTCATAGGCTGCTGCTGTTAATTCTTGATTTGGGTTGAAAGTCTCAAAACAGAGAGGGAAGTATAGTTCTTTCCAGTCCATGTTGAACATTAACTAGGGGGGAAAACCTACCTTTCACGTTTTACTAGTGATCCAGTGCCCTGTGTGCGTTAAGGGTGGGAGAAATGAACAGTCTGGGAGGGAAGTACAGGAACAATGGGAGTGAGTGAACACACTTGCATGTAATAACAAAAGTGGGGCACTTAAAAATCTTGTTTAACCATGCTAGATTTGTGCACTGAATCTGTTAGTGTAGATTAAAAAGGCTAAAAATGTTCTCACAGTTGTTATGTACATAGCAGGTCTGGCAATAGGATGTCTGTGACATCAAGTACTCTAACACTGTAATTGCTTTCTATGTGTCTGCCTAGAATGCAATAAGCTGTAGATTTAAAACAAAAAAAGCAATCTGAAAGAATCTTAGCCTTTAAACCAGGTAATGCAACATAGTATGTGTGTATGTGCATCTACAGTTGCTGTTAAAATAGGATTTGTCTCAGAATTTGATAAATTAACTGAGTTTATCTTTGGACTACTTATGATACTGAGCAAAAATACTTAGCTTTATTTTTTTCAGCATCTGTTAAACTTATGTGTGGTTAGCTTGGCTTGATTGTTAATAGAATCTGTTTATAGTTTAAAATGGTTCCCTTCTGTGTCATCATGCTTTATATAATTTCAGGTAATAGACATGAATGATTATCAGAGAAGAAGATTTGCTTCCCGCATTATTGACAGTTTGTTCAATACTGTCACTGATAAGAAAATTGCTATTTTAGGGTTTGCATTCAAAAAGGATACTGGAGACACAAGGTAAGAAAGCGAATGCAGTTCACTAATATGGTTTCCCCATACTTTTCACCAGCTATGCATCTAAACCTCCCAGTTAAATTCTGTTAATGAGAACAGAGCAGATATGAGACCCTTAACCTCTTGTGACTGGATTAATTTGTAACAAGGATTAATCCACCTTAAATGGGTGAGACAATTGATTCTTGACCTCTACAACATTTCTGAATCATTCAGAAGCTAAAGCAGGTAGCTCTAGAAGAGAATATTTTCAGTTCGCAGTGACATACAATGATGACTTAGTCCAACTGCCCGACTGCTTCAGGGCTGACCAAAAGTTGAAGCATGTTATCAAGGGCATTGTCCAAATGAGTCTTAAACACTGAGAGGCTTGGTGTGTTGAGTCCTTGTTAACTTGCATAAGCAAAGCTAGACTTTTGACAGAGTCCTTCCATTTTCCCCAGAGAAGAGTACAAACATTTTTGCAACTGACTCTAAATTGCTATGTGAAGCCGAAGTTTCAGCTTTGTTTCCCAAAGGTGATTAATTCTGTTTTCCTGTAAAGCTCAAACTTTACACAGCCCTCTTCAACTGCAGTTTATGGGGAATGCTTTATAAGATTGGTGCCTTGTTAATTACAGTCAATAGGAATCCTGGAGCTTAGAATCTCTTGCATGATTCAGCAACAGAGATGCAAACTTGTTTTTTGTATTGCTTTCCTTGGCATCCCTCAAGATTTCAAGTTTGCTGCAGGCATGGATTACCACAAAGATGTTTAATGTGAAGCTCTTATAAAAGCTCTGGCATTGCATATCATGACACTTGGAGACTTTTGTTACTTAGAACATGCCAACTGGTTCTCTAACTGATTGATTCACTTTCCTAGAGAGTCATCCAGTATCTACATTAGCAAGTATTTAATGGATGAAGGAGCAAAGCTCCATATCTATGATCCTAAAGTACCTAAGGAACAAATAATCTTGGATCTCTCACATCCAGGTGTTTCAGAAGATAACCAAGGTAAAAATGCTCATGTAATGCTTATTCCATACCCCCCACCAACCCCCTGAAGAAGGAAAACCCCACCCTATTCTCAAAATACACAAGGTCTGTTTTAAATATTATAAATTCATTTTCTCATTTTCACCATGCCAATGATGTATTGTTGGCTACATTTACTAGAGGATGGTCATAGCTCAGAGGGTTACTGTAACCCTTTCCCTATAGCTTTTATAGATAACTGCTAATTCTGTACTATTGTATCTTTTCTTTTGATAAATATTCACTTGAATACATGCAAATAATTTTCTCTCTGCATAATTAAAAGGGAAGAGAAAGAAGAATGTCTAGAAGTAGGAAAGACTAGTGGTGTTCTGTCAGCTCCTTTGTGTCCTGAGTCCTATCTTGCCATAGTTCTTGCTCGCATATGTGAAGTAGAAATAAAGAAATAACTCTGGAATTCACTGTAGAGCATTCTCCACTCCCCCATATCACTTACAAATTAATCTGTTCCCTTAAATTTGGGAAGACTTTGAAGTAAACATCTATGACTAGAAATTTTGGGGGGGAGAATCAGGGGATGTTTGGGATCTTTGTTTTCTTCCCTTATTGTGGTGGAGAAGAATGGAGGTGATGGTTGGGGGAGAAAGATCAGACTTGTGGCAGTGAAGAGAATGGAGGAATGAGCTGTGATGGAGTGGAGGGTACATCATTTGACATGCCCTTGAATTAGAGGGGAATGGGAGGGTTGCCATCAGGCAGCTGCTGAGGTGCTGAAAGGCTAAAGGCAATGCTGAGCGAGATGTGTATCTTCTCTAGTGTGAACTGAGTGCTAAATAGGAACTGTGATGTGCTGCTGTTGTACAGGCAGTGACCTTTATGAGGGTTGATATTTGAACATTCCTAGTAACCTCTAGTTCTAGAGATANAAAAATGTTATTTTCAAATTCACTAAAAAAAAAAAAAAGAAAGTGTTATGCTATTTATCCATTCTGTCTGCTTTAATTGCCCTTCACAGGAGTTGGATTATGAACGTATTCATAAGAAGATGCTGAAGCCTGCATTTATCTTTGATGGTAGGAGAGTTCTAGATGATCTTCACAATGAGCTGCAAGTCATTGGCTTCCAGGTAATCAGCTGGGTGATGCTGTGTCTTATGTTTCTTTCCTTCTGCTCTCTTCCCTCTTGATTTTGCTCTACAATGACTGAGTAGCAAGGGGAAAAATGTCTTCAGGTGAGGATTTANCAAGTATTTAATGGATGAAGGAGCAAAGCTCCATATCTATGATCCTAAAGTACCTAAGGAACAAATAATCTTGGATCTCTCACATCCAGGTGTTTCAGAAGATAACCAAGGTAAAAATGCTCATGTAATGCTTATTCCATACCCCCCACCAACCCCCTGAAGAAGGAAAACCCCACCCTATTCTCAAAATACACAAGGTCTGTTTTAAATATTATAAATTCATTTTCTCATTTTCACCATGCCAATGATGTATTGTTGGCTACATTTACTAGAGGATGGTCATAGCTCAGAGGGTTACTGTAACCCTTTCCCTATAGCTTTTATAGATAACTGCTAATTCTGTACTATTGTATCTTTTCTTTTGATAAATATTCACTTGAATACATGCAAATAATTTTCTCTCTGCATAATTAAAAGGGAAGAGAAAGAAGAATGTCTAGAAGTAGGAAAGACTAGTGGTGTTCTGTCAGCTCCTTTGTGTCCTGAGTCCTATCTTGCCATAGTTCTTGCTCGCATATGTGAAGTAGAAATAAAGAAATAACTCTGGAATTCACTGTAGAGCATTCTCCACTCCCCCATATCACTTACAAATTAATCTGTTCCCTTAAATTTGGGAAGACTTTGAAGTAAACATCTATGACTAGAAATTTTGGGGGGGAGAATCAGGGGATGTTTGGGATCTTTGTTTTCTTCCCTTATTGTGGTGGAGAAGAATGGAGGTGATGGTTGGGGGAGAAAGATCAGACTTGTGGCAGTGAAGAGAATGGAGGAATGAGCTGTGATGGAGTGGAGGGTACATCATTTGACATGCCCTTGAATTAGAGGGGAATGGGAGGGTTGCCATCAGGCAGCTGCTGAGGTGCTGAAAGGCTAAAGGCAATGCTGAGCGAGATGTGTATCTTCTCTAGTGTGAACTGAGTGCTAAATAGGAACTGTGATGTGCTGCTGTTGTACAGGCAGTGACCTTTATGAGGGTTGATATTTGAACATTCCTAGTAACCTCTAGTTCTAGAGATACTCTTGATTGTTTAAATCAAATTGGAATGCTTAACAAACATTTAAGTGCCCTGACTCTATTCAGATGCCAGGTACAAGCTGTTTTCATTTAAATAAGTGAAATAAAAGTGACGAATGTCTTGACAGAAAACATCTCTAGATGAGTGACCTGAAACTCTCTTTGTCTGAGTAGGGCAAGGAAAGAGGCTAGTTTGCCAGGAGTGCACTGGTTTGATGTGTGCAGAATAAAACTTTATTTTCATTCTGTTGTAGTGTCTCGGTTGGTCACTATAAGTAAAGATCCCTATGAAGCCTGTGATGGAGCTCATGCCCTTGTAATTTGCACTGAATGGGACATGTTTAAGGTAAAAATGTTATTTTCNTTTCTTTCCTTCTGCTCTCTTCCCTCTTGATTTTGCTCTACAATGACTGAGTAGCAAGGGGAAAAATGTCTTCAGGTGAGGATTTAAATCTAAAACTATCTGTGCTTAATTAAGTCTCTTCAGTTCTGCTCTCTTCCTCAAGTACTTTCTTGGTTTTGTAGACCAATGCTCTGTTAAAATCCAAGCTACATCATCCTATGCCATCAACATTCAGTGGCATAAGCATGCCTTGAAGCACGGAATTTGACTGATACTAAAATTACCTGAATAATCTGATAGAAGCATCTTGAATAGGTACAATCAGAACAAAACCTACAAGCCAGATGAGATACATATTTTGGTTGTGTTTCATTCTGTGTACTTTTAAGTACTGTGATTACTTATGTCATGGCAACAGACTTTCTCTCTCGCTATTTTTTTCCGTGCTTAAACTACATGTGATGATTACACTGTGCGTGAATGGGTTTGTAGAAATTGCTTTCACCAGTCAGCTGAAGCTGTTTTGGGCACATACGGTGTGTGTGGCTGACGTAACTGTTTGCTTACATCAGCACACTCTGAAGAGTTGTTTAAACAGTCAGTTCAGATGTATGTCTAGAATATATTAAATTTCTGTTAAGTTATTAATTAAGATAGTTTAAATGGAGGTGTTTTGTCTTTGGTACTCTGCATTTTATCTGTACTACTTCAGAGGAAAGCTACAGCTGTCCTCGCTTACTGGGCATCTGAACTCTTTTACTACATGATGTTCTGTCCTTGGGGATTTACCTAAAAGTTAGGAGAACCTGTCTTACTCTTTGAATTTTGCAGTACCTGGCTTATGTGTGTCAGCTTTGTTACAGACATTTTCTTACACAGAGTAGGCTGCCTTTAGCTTTTCGGAGTCTGTTTCAAAAACATCTCACTGCATTAAAGAGGGGAAAAAGCTGCTTCTATCCTAATTTACTGGATATAAATATTTAGACAAAGGAGGCCAAACCCACACTTTCTGAATACCCAGAAACATTTTATGATACTTGTGCTGATAGCTCTATGGAAGTTGAGGCATATGAATTTTCAAATTAGCAAGATGCAGTTTTAAGTAAGCAAAGTATCTATGACAAATTTTTTTTTTTTTTTAAACTTTGCAACTCCAGTCCCAGAAACTGTCCCTGGGCACACTGTGCCTTGAATTACTCTAGTGTTCATGAAATGTAGTCGTGATCCTGGATTCAGTTTGTAAATTCCTCATAGGCTGATATGATTCTTTTAGCTTCCCACACTCACTTCCTAAATGTGTTTTCTCTTTCAGATTGAAACAATTGGGAAGAAGGTGTCAGCCAAAAGAATTCCTTTTGCTTCTTCATGTGAAATTCCTAAGTTCAGCCTGCAGGACCCACCTGTCAAGAAGCCTAGAGTATAATGTTTAATAGGAATTCTGTGGACCTTCTTAGTTATAATAACTGTAAGCCTATGCTTTTTTTAAAGGAAAGATATTTTTCATAAACTAAAAACCAATTTTACACTAGAAATGGTACCTAGTACATGTGATTTCAGTCTATTTTCAAATCTCTATTTTTATAACAATTTTTTTTGATTACTGAAGATGGTACAGACCTGTTTTTAATAATGAATCATCTTTGCAGTTTGAAAGTAATTTTCCCACTTAAGACTTCCGATTCCAGAAATGTTCTTAAACTGCACTTTAAATGTTTCAAGTGATACAAAAGCAAAAGAAATAGAACAACTTTTTACTTTAGTCCAATTACGAACAGTGATCAGGAATTTTGGTCTCACTATTTCTTTATTTTGGGGTCATTCTTTGCCCAGACAACAAGTGAATTTGGTAGGATTTGACTTGAGCCCTAAAACAGAGCTGACTGCAACAATAATACCCTGGTCCTGGTTGGGATCAGTGCTGCAGTCTGAACTGGATCTGGGAGGAGGCCAGATAGCTCTGCAGACATCTGTCATGTAACTAGTGACAGTGGACTAGCAGCTATTGACTGATCCACGGGCAGATCTTTACTCTCAGTTCTTTGGTTGTCTTGCCTACATTCCATGTGCAGCCATATGCATTATTGATCTAATTGGATTCCTGGGGCATGTTTTTTCTACATTACAGCAATACAACCCATCTTCAGCAGAGGAGCATTCTGCTTGTTTGAACATTGAATTTAAGCAGAATTATGTTAATGGGGTGTCAGTCCAAGTAGAACGCAAATATTGTCTTCAAAGCTACCTGATGGTTATCTCTTTCCTTCCATTCTGCTTATGTACTTCATCTGAAAGCAGCTTTCTTAATTAATCTGCAAAAATTGTTCCCTGCTGTTAAGAAATTATTAAAAATAAAAATTCAGCCCCATCAGTTAGTCAGCTTGCTACCTCATTTAATTAGCAGGAATGAATACTTCCTATGTTATCTTGATATTTTTGCCTTTACTATGACATCATTTGTACTTGTTTTTATTATTCCCAACTGGCCAGTGCTATTAAAGTCCTTGAGATGACAAAGTTTGTGTTTGGCTTGTTGCATGGGGTTGTGAAATGGAGGGGTGGATAGAGAGGGATAGCCATGCACAGATTTTGGACTGGAAGGCACAGGCATCTTACCTTAATAGTAGTGTTGGGATGTTAGAGAATTATCCTGTAACTAGTCACATAATACCTTCTGAATTTATTCAACAGATGTGCCTTCAAATATGCTGTATCAATAGTTGAGCAGATCAGTCTTGTCTTGCTGTTGTTATTGTAACTATTTACCCACAGAGATGTAGATGCAGCTTAAGCTTTGGGACAGATGCTTGAAGACTTAAGGAACTTGCATGACAATTTGGGTGAACAATACAAGACAGCATTATCTGACTGAAATAGCTGCATCCCTAAGCCATCAGAAGCCACGCACAGTGAGTGGGAATTATGGGCTTTAAAATCAAACTGTCACCTTTCCTTGTGCCATCTCTTCTTCCCAGTTCACTAGCACTGCTTTCATACCATACCCACAGAACCCTGTGACACAGTCGTGGTGTCTGTAAGCATTGTAATCTGACTGGTACATCATCCTGTAGGTGATGCAGCTTGGCATCCTCTTGCCTACCTCTGTCCCAGAGCACCTGAGAGGTGCAGGGTAGCACAGCACTGCTTCGGGGCTCATCTGAACAGGGAGGGTGAGCAGAGGCTTCCAAAGATCAGGATGC
Source organism: Syrrhaptes paradoxus (assembly GCA_013400615.1). Classification (NCBI taxonomy): domain Eukaryota; kingdom Metazoa; phylum Chordata; class Aves; order Pterocliformes; family Pteroclidae; genus Syrrhaptes; species Syrrhaptes paradoxus. Next base: position 53,476 of record VZTO01005974.1, on the reverse strand, counting down.
TTTTCATAAACTTGCATACAGCTGTACTAGCAGTGCTTCTTTCTGGGACCTTTCCTCCTCAGTTTGGAGTAGAGGGATGAACCATTAAACTCTTGTGTGAAGCATTGCTCCTGTTAGGAATGTGCAAAAGCTGTAAAGCTGATTGGTACTCCNAAATGTAGTCGTGATCCTGGATTCAGTTTGTAAATTCCTCATAGGCTGATATGATTCTTTTAGCTTCCCACACTCACTTCCTAAATGTGTTTTCTCTTTCAGATTGAAACAATTGGGAAGAAGGTGTCAGCCAAAAGAATTCCTTTTGCTTCTTCATGTGAAATTCCTAAGTTCAGCCTGCAGGACCCACCTGTCAAGAAGCCTAGAGTATAATGTTTAATAGGAATTCTGTGGACCTTCTTAGTTATAATAACTGTAAGCCTATGCTTTTTTTAAAGGAAAGATATTTTTCATAAACTAAAAACCAATTTTACACTAGAAATGGTACCTAGTACATGTGATTTCAGTCTATTTTCAAATCTCTATTTTTATAACAATTTTTTTTGATTACTGAAGATGGTACAGACCTGTTTTTAATAATGAATCATCTTTGCAGTTTGAAAGTAATTTTCCCACTTAAGACTTCCGATTCCAGAAATGTTCTTAAACTGCACTTTAAATGTTTCAAGTGATACAAAAGCAAAAGAAATAGAACAACTTTTTACTTTAGTCCAATTACGAACAGTGATCAGGAATTTTGGTCTCACTATTTCTTTATTTTGGGGTCATTCTTTGCCCAGACAACAAGTGAATTTGGTAGGATTTGACTTGAGCCCTAAAACAGAGCTGACTGCAACAATAATACCCTGGTCCTGGTTGGGATCAGTGCTGCAGTCTGAACTGGATCTGGGAGGAGGCCAGATAGCTCTGCAGACATCTGTCATGTAACTAGTGACAGTGGACTAGCAGCTATTGACTGATCCACGGGCAGATCTTTACTCTCAGTTCTTTGGTTGTCTTGCCTACATTCCATGTGCAGCCATATGCATTATTGATCTAATTGGATTCCTGGGGCATGTTTTTTCTACATTACAGCAATACAACCCATCTTCAGCAGAGGAGCATTCTGCTTGTTTGAACATTGAATTTAAGCAGAATTATGTTAATGGGGTGTCAGTCCAAGTAGAACGCAAATATTGTCTTCAAAGCTACCTGATGGTTATCTCTTTCCTTCCATTCTGCTTATGTACTTCATCTGAAAGCAGCTTTCTTAATTAATCTGCAAAAATTGTTCCCTGCTGTTAAGAAATTATTAAAAATAAAAATTCAGCCCCATCAGTTAGTCAGCTTGCTACCTCATTTAATTAGCAGGAATGAATACTTCCTATGTTATCTTGATATTTTTGCCTTTACTATGACATCATTTGTACTTGTTTTTATTATTCCCAACTGGCCAGTGCTATTAAAGTCCTTGAGATGACAAAGTTTGTGTTTGGCTTGTTGCATGGGGTTGTGAAATGTAGAAGTGTACATATAGGGAAGATGATACAGAGAATTGCAAATGAATACTGCACTGTGTATCAGACATTGGCATTCATCTCCTATTNGCACACTCTGAAGAGTTGTTTAAACAGTCAGTTCAGATGTATGTCTAGAATATATTAAATTTCTGTTAAGTTATTAATTAAGATAGTTTAAATGGAGGTGTTTTGTCTTTGGTACTCTGCATTTTATCTGTACTACTTCAGAGGAAAGCTACAGCTGTCCTCGCTTACTGGGCATCTGAACTCTTTTACTACATGATGTTCTGTCCTTGGGGATTTACCTAAAAGTTAGGAGAACCTGTCTTACTCTTTGAATTTTGCAGTACCTGGCTTATGTGTGTCAGCTTTGTTACAGACATTTTCTTACACAGAGTAGGCTGCCTTTAGCTTTTCGGAGTCTGTTTCAAAAACATCTCACTGCATTAAAGAGGGGAAAAAGCTGCTTCTATCCTAATTTACTGGATATAAATATTTAGACAAAGGAGGCCAAACCCACACTTTCTGAATACCCAGAAACATTTTATGATACTTGTGCTGATAGCTCTATGGAAGTTGAGGCATATGAATTTTCAAATTAGCAAGATGCAGTTTTAAGTAAGCAAAGTATCTATGACAAATATTTTTTTTTTTTTTAAACTTTGCAACTCCAGTCCCAGAAACTGTCCCTGGGCACACTGTGCCTTGTATTACTCTAGTGTTCATGAAATGTAGTCGTGATCCTGGATTCAGTTTGTAAATTCCTCATAGGCTGATATGATTCTTTTAGCTTCCCACACTCACTTCCTAAATGTGTTTTCTCTTTCAGATTGAAACAATTGGGAAGAAGGTGTCAGCCAAAAGAATTCCTTTTGCTTCTTCATGTGAAATTCCTAAGTTCAGCCTGCAGGACCCACCTGTCAAGAAGCCTAGAGTATAATGTTTAATAGGAATTCTGTGGACCTTCTTAGTTATAATAACTGTAAGCCTATGCTTTTTTTAAAGGAAAGATATTTTTCATAAACTAAAAACCAATTTTACACTAGAAATGGTACCTAGTACATGTGATTTCAGTCTATTTTCAAATCTCTATTTTTATAACAATTTTTTTTGATTACTGAAGATGGTACAGACCTGTTTTTAATAATGAATCATCTTTGCAGTTTGAAAGTAATTTTCCCACTTAAGACTTCCGATTCCAGAAATGTTCTTAAACTGCACTTTAAATGTTTCAAGTGATACAAAA
>VZTO01005974.1:0-50591 GCA_013400615.1 Syrrhaptes paradoxus | reverse complement strand
ATTCTGCTTATGTACTTCATCTGAAAGCAGCTTTCTTAATTAATCTGCAAAAATTGTTCCCTGCTGTTAAGAAATTATTAAAAATAAAAATTCAGCCCCATCAGTTAGTCAGCTTGCTACCTCATTTAATTAGCAGGAATGAATACTTCCTATGTTATCTTGATATTTTTGCCTTTACTATGACATCATTTGTACTTGTTTTTATTATTCCCAACTGGCCAGTGCTATTAAAGTCCTTGAGATGACAAAGTTTGTGTTTGGCTTGTTGCATGGGGTTGTGAAATGGAGGGGTGGATAGAGAGGGATAGCCATGCACAGATTTTGGACTGGAAGGCACAGGCATCTTACCTTAATAGTAGTGTTGGGATGTTAGAGAATTATCCTGTAACTAGTCACATAATACCTTCTGAATTTATTCAACAGATGTGCCTTCAAATATGCTGTATCAATAGTTGAGCAGATCAGTCTTGTCTTGCTGTTGTTATTGTAACTATTTACCCACAGAGATGTAGATGCAGCTTAAGCTTTGGGACAGATGCTTGAAGACTTAAGGAACTTGCATGACAATTTGGGTGAACAATACAAGACAGCATTATCTGACTGAAATAGCTGCATCCCTAAGCCATCAGAAGCCACGCACAGTGAGTGGGAATTATGGGCTTTAAAATCAAACTGTCACCTTTCCTTGTGCCATCTCTTCTTCCCAGTTCACTAGCACTGCTTTCATACCATACCCACAGAACCCTGTGACACAGTTGTGTCTGTAAGCATTGTAATCTGACTGGTACATCATCCTGTAGGTGATGCAGCTTGGCATCCTCTTGCCTACCTCTGTCCCAGAGCACCTGAGAGGTGCAGGGTAGCACAGCACTGCTTCGGGGCTCATCTGAACAGGGAGGGTGAGCAGAGGCTTCCAAAGATCAGGATGCTTTTCATAAACTTGCATACAGCTGTACTAGCAGTGCTTCTTTCTGGGACCTTTCCTCCTCAGTTTGGAGTAGAGGGATGAACCATTAAACTCTTGTGTGAAGCATTGCTCCTGTTAGGAATGTGCAAAAGCTGTAAAGCTGATTGGTACTCCTGAGGCTTCCCGTGGCTTTTCACATGCTGTCCCAGCAGAGATGGAGGAGCTAGGTGTTATACCCTTATTCCTGCCCTGTTTCTCCTGCAGCCTTAGTCAATGCCTGGATAGTGACTTGTGGCTTAATCATAGAGATGATTAAGAACAAGAAAGTTCATTATAGTGGGATCACTCTAACCCCCACTTTTTAGGAAAGGGGGAGCAGCAGCTCCTTTCTGAAAGGTGACAAGGGGTAAAACTGATACTGGCATTCTCCTTGGTTTCTTGGGGAATCATCTTATTTAGTTTCTTGGTGGCTGCATTCTTTTAGTGGGACATGGATTGTGGGATAATTCCACTCTGAAGAGCTGCTGGTGGACCATGCCTTCAGGATACTGAAATAATTACAAATAATTACCTTGCACTATGCGAGAGAACCTTACCACAGGCCAAAAGAGCTCTGGAAGCTTTTGTAGCACTCTGAATCATAGGCCATCATCTTCAGAATATGGTTGCCAGGGAAATAAGAATTGGAGATGACTTGCATTCCTGATTTGAAGATGTGAGTAGTGCAGGCAGGAGGTGGGTTTTAATGCTGAGTCTTTGTCTATGGGATCTTACAGCACGTATTTCTTGATGAGAATTGTGTAATGTGAGTAATGGACTCTTGTGCCTTGTTTCTTAATAAAATGCTATTCCCTAGTAACACTACTTTTCACTGCAAAAATGTGAATACAACAGCTGAAGTAAATCCAGCTTCAATACAAGCCTCTGAATAGTATGATGTAGCTTCTGAAAGTTGGTACCTGTGGGCAGTTGTGTAAAAGTGTGAGCTCATCTTCCAAACCACCCAGCAGCAATTCATTACATAATTCTAACACGAAATAACATTGGACTGTGTTTCCAGAAGCATTATTTCTCTTACTATAAAGAGGTCACGGATAATTACTCTGCAATGTCCTCTTGTTCTGGTTTGTAATAGCTGTATGGCTCAGAATTCCTTTTTCTATATTTCTGGTGTTATGCTGAAAGAGCAGTAACTTGGCAAAAGCTACAGTAATATTCTGTTAACTTTGCTCAGGAGGCAAGACAAAACCATTATTTATAGTAGCAACTTCTTATAAAGGTTGGCAGCTGTTAAATGTGTGGGTATCCTGGAGTTAATGTTGCACCCCTCCCTGCCTGCTGCTGGGGAGAGAGTATTGCATTTCCTTACTATGGTTGATAACCTTACACTACTCTGCTATTCAGTGTCTTTCAGCTGAAGTAGGGCATTTTTGGCTCAACGTATGCCTGTTTTTTTCCAAGACTAGTGGTCAGACTTTTTTAATTAAATTTTACAAATTAAATTTTTAAAATAAAAAAAGAAGCCTTGCCTTTCTCTCTGCCTTTACAAGGTACAGCTGTTAAAGCTTCTGTTTCTCTGTTCTTCATGGCTCAGGTTTCCCTTCCCCTAACTTACGCTTCCATTACACTGTGTAAGTAGGACATTCCTTCTAGCTTAAGGCTATTTGTGTTCATAATGCTTTGACATTGCTATACTTCATTTTGTAAAGTGTCAGTTGTGCATCACTGGCCTCTGTAGTATAATCTGATTTTTGTTGTTTATGACAATACCAAGTTTCTCCTATATATTGACTTGGTAATTAGCTGCCTTACTTCTAGGATCTCGCCGAGTAGGGGAGGGGCAGAGGACCCACTCTTCTTTATATACACTGCAGTAATTCAGACAAGTACTATAGCCAGCCATAGGATTACCTGTGTGATGAGCGTTTAGGACCAGACAACAAATTCCTGGTATGTTTCCCAAATAACTTCATGAAGGTACAGCTCAAGCCAGTTCAAAAACTGTATCTAATGTCCATGAACTATTAGGGAGAGATGCAGTTTGAACCATCATCACCCTCTAAAGAGAAGAATTTAACAGCTGCTAGTGTCCCATAAGCCATGCTCTTATTTCTGCTTGAGCTTAGTACAATACATGATGGATTTCACATGTCACCTCTGATGCATTCACTTCTCTGCGTTCAGATTTAACAGCCAGACCAAACACAACCACCACACCCTTAGATTGGGTATTTAACTTTCTTTTAATGATAAGACACCACCTGTGGAGCAGAAGCACAGTAAATAGCAACAGAATACCAAAGAAGCACCTGTGCAACTCAGTAGGGTTTGTTACAGTCACGTACCCAAACGAGGGGTGGCTCTGTGCTGTTCTGGAAACTCTAATTTTTGCATATGGTGTAAATCATATGGTATCTACGCAAGTTGTCTTCCCAGAGAGGGCTCTTGTTTTCTTCAGCTTGATACCTTGTGTTTACTCAAGGCTGATGCTTTGAGGCATGCAAGAACCTGAAAAGCATTAGATGTCTGAATGGTATAGCTTATCTTCTTCAGACAGATGTAAGAGATTATACCGTCTCTTGAAGGAATATTACTATCCATGTTTTTTCAGCTTACATTTCTTCCACCTCAGTTCTATTGCTCTTTCAAAATCATTTCTACTTCTGACTTTTTGCTGAACACTAGAAGTTCTATGTAGTTGTAGCTTTGCCATGAGGAATTAGGTAAAATACTGTGAAGGGTTTCAGTGAGAGAAAGTGTTCCGGACAAATCGTAAGTTTATTCTTACATCCTCCATCTGGTCTTCTGCATTTCTGGAACTGAGTATAATTATATGCTGAAAAAAAGGATCCTTAAAACTGGCTGTTTTAAATAGGTTCACTCTCATTTTCAGATGGCTTTTGTCTTTCTTTTTCCTACCAAGTTCTTCAAGAAGAATTCACCTAATTAAATGGCAAAAAAGCACAAAATGATCTGTAAGTATTTCAATGAAGTAAAGCAAAACAGTACACATTTTCATTTAATGTAAGTATTCTGTAATACAAGTGTTCTTACCAGTATTTTATAGTAATTCAATTTTATACAACAGAACTTTCAATACATACAGCAGGGATGTAAAAAAAAAAGAACAGACCAAACAAAACCCATAACTCAACAAACAACCCTTCCACCTCTAAAATCCTCATGCCCAATTTTATGAAATAGCTCTGCTGCTTTGTGCTTTCCAATAGGCAAAAGTGGAGTGATTTAATTAAAAGTTAATTCCTATTTCATAAAGTATCAGCAACTTGTAATGAAACCTGTTATACATCTCGCTTAGGTGGCAATACAACAGTAAGAAGCAAGGTACCCCAGATGAGTCTCATCTGCTCCCTCTTTAGGCAAAAGCAGGATCTTGGACCCACACACCAGTTCCAGTAATATCAGCTGCTAGATAATACCCAGTGCTTTGTCAGAAAAAGCACTGATATAAACATGTCTAATTATTTCTAGGGCACTGTAAATAAATTCTGACTAAAGCAACAAAATTACATCACAAACAACAAAGGGCCCCATTAAACCCTGAACTCTCCAAGAGGCAGGATGTAAAGGAAAACTTGCAAATTGGGTACCCTTTATCCTGCCTCACGCATGAAGTGTGATACAAACTAGGTTTGGCAAAAAAATAGCTTAAGCAGCACAGCAATTTTACAAATACCAATTACTGTCATGCTGATCCATTTAGATGACCTATAGAAGATAGTAAGCGAAAATAATTTAAAAAAAAAAAGATGACTATATGAGGTGTCCTCAAGCTAAGGCGAGGTTTGCTGCATATTACTTCACCTTTTTTAACTTTATATATTAAAAAGTTATGTGCTAAAGTATCTAATACTTTTTGGTCATTTACCTGCTTTATAGGAGGAGCGCACTAAAGGTCCGCTTGCAGTATAATGGAATCCAAGATCTCTTCCTACTTTTTCCCAGTACTTAAATTTTTCAGGAGTTATGTACTCCTCAACCTGAGTGAAAAGAATTAATTTTGATCAGGTATTAATGCAAAGGAAGTGGCTATAGCTAGCATGTGGTGACATGAAACACAGTTATAAGTTCAAAATTTTACACTCCAAAGCTTTCAGCAAAGTCACAAACTGAATATTTTTCTGCTTTCTACCAAAAGAATGCATTTTATTTGTTCTTCATATTTAGCTGAAATGTTTAGAATTTAATTTCTAGTTGTTGCTTTATCATTTTCTTCACTCTGTTTTTGAATGGTCCTTTTGAGCGAACCTTTTTTTTGGTCCAATTTAGTGAAAAAATACAATAGTCCTACAAATCTCTTCACTAACAGTTATTTCAGTGAAACACAGTAACAGAACACAGACTCAAGCTCTGGACAAACTACAGAAAGAGAAAATGGTAATTTCCCCAGCTCAAGTGGCACCATTAAGGGAGAGCCTATGAGATAATGGCTCAAGCCAGATCTCCTTCACTATGTTTGAGACATACACCAAGACTCTTGTTTTCCAGAATCATGCCTCAGCTCCAGCTGTCTCCCCAGCTAAGAGCAGCAAGTAGCAGTAGGAAGTCTGCAGAAGATGGAAGGGATTAGATGGCTGAGGTAATTTTTAGTGACGAGTCCATAACAGATGAAGATCAGGTTAAACAAGGAAGGAAGTTTTTCCCAACATCCACAGTTAAGATACGGATGCATATCAAGCCTCAATTTAGAAAGAGGAAACTTGACTGTGCAAGGTACAGACCATGATGCTGCCCGTAACTTAAAGGCATTTTACCTTTAGGTGACGTTTTGTTGGTTGCATGTACTGTCCTAAGGTCAAACAATCTACCTCTGCTTCCCGCAATACTGTAAAAACAAAAATTCCTTGTTATTGGCAGAAGGATCACAAGGGACTGTCAGCAATTAGAAAACACTCTGTCCAAGTCTGAACAAAGGCTACTACACAGCACCCTGCAGGGGTTACATTCTGCTCTGCAGCAAAGGGAACTCGCAACCTCCCTGAGCAGTAGCCATGTACCTCATTCTGAGCTCCATGCTGCTGCAAGACCTGAGCTAGTTTAAAGCTAGAGAGAATACCACTGCACTGCACTCACTGCAGTCACACGTCTCTGTGCAGAGATGACATGCTCTTGTCTCTGTCATCTTACTGCTTTTCACTGTGTCTTTTGGCCAGAGCCTTCACTTGATAAAAAAAACGGATGTATGCACATACACTAGGTACTTCTCCACAGTTTCAAGAGACTTCATGGTGAAAAGATACAGTCAGTTCTAAAGATCTATAAACCAGGGGAAACGGCCAACGCCTTCCACCAGTTTTACACACTTAGGATCTATGTTAGTTTGGATGTCTGCAGAATCTCATAAACTTTGTGTGCTAAAACCTGAGTATATGCTAGGATCAATATACAGTAAACAGATTCAGGTAGTCTCCTTGCAGAGGGAGATCCAGACCCCTGATAGTCAGCTAGCCTGAAGAATTATGTTCACTGCAGCTAGAAGTGTATTCTAAAAAAGGGACAGCTGAGAAATAAGATTATGCATTAACATCTCCACACATTTTCTGGCTACTTGGGCTGTTTGCCACATGTCAAACAGAAACAAAAGATGATGTTTTGACTACAGCATTACACTCACTGTTACCCTGGAATCTCTGTTTAGATTGACATGGTTCTGTAAAGAAACTTGTTCAATATCAGCACATTTACCTGTTTTTTAACTTATTTCCAGAGGAAGAAAAGAGAACAAGATTAAAGGAATTAATGTAGTGGGTAAAGCTTGGCCCCATACATCCATGAAAGTGACCTGAAAACAAATAGCACCAAATCTGAACTTTGATACTCTCATGGCTAGGAAATGCTACTAGGTAGGAAGAATGGGAACATCAAGAACTGTAATTTTATGGTCCAGAACATGGGACAGCTGCAGAAAAACTAGACTACATCACTGCATTCTAAATATGCACTGTTGTACACAAAATAAAATACCAGGTAAGCATTCTTCCAGGATAGAGAAGAAACACCACAGGACTTAGGCACATTGCTTTCACTTGCCACTGTAAACTTCTCTTCTCTTAAAAATACATTTATATGAAAATACAAGAACATGCTACAACTCCAAGGATAACAACTTTTTTTTACACCTAAGTAAGCCAAAATAAATTATTTTGAACAATAAGGTCTGCTATTTCTAAAAAGGAACGCACAATAAGGCAACTATGTTGCAAGCCCATTATTTAAGTATCGCAAACATAAGAACATTAATCTAGACACACAAAGATAGTTATAACTTCCATTGAAATCAACAGGAGCTGGATCTGCCTGTCAAACTGAATCTGAGAGCAATATGAAGGCAAAGTATTTCAGAAGTTTGGTCTTTTTAATCAAAGTTGGTTTTTTTTTTTTACCCATAAGGCTTAGAAAACATTTCCTGCACCAGCAAACTGATTTGCATGTTAAGGCAAAGATGCTCACAACGGTTTTCCAACACAATAAAATTCATACCTGTGAATTTTGGCACATATTTCAACACCAACTTACATTTCATGGTGGAATATACTTGTTCATCGGTCTCTCCTAGCCCCAGCATAATGGAGGTTTTAGAAATGACAGCGGGCTGGACCTCTTTAGCGTGCTTCAGCACACGTATGGATTGCTCAAAGTTGGCTCGGGGATCACGGACCTTACTTTCCATATTTTCAGCACAAGGGGAAAAAGCACATGAAAGGGTGCACAGAAGTTAAGAGATGCCAACAAAAGCGCGTTCTGCTTCTGCAGAGTGAGAATGGCAGCTTAGAGTTTTGAGCTGTTTAGGCCCCGGAGCACCGCGAGCGATGGGACGCGGGACGGGCCCCTTTTGCTCTGGCTGGAGAGCCAAGGCCGGGCTCCCCGGCCCGCCCGGCCGCCCCGGGGCCGTGAGGCGAGGCNCGGCGCGGCGCGCGGGGCAGGCTGGGAGCGGGGTGCGCCCCGCGCCATTTCGACTGGGCCGCACGGGCCCGACCCGCCGCCCCGGCCTGAGCCCGGCACCGGCTGTCCCTGTCACACACAGGCCCTTTGCGGAAGGCCTCGTCTGTCGGTGCTTTCTTCCACTTCACGTGTAGGCGCTGCGCGGCTCACCTCTGCAGCTCCGGTACCGTCTCCACGTTGTGGGCGAACACGTCCAGTCCCGACAGCGCGACCTTCTCCACGGCCGAAAGGTCCCCGCGGAAATCGGGAGTGAGGCATTCCACCAGGATGTCCGGATTCCTGAAAAGGAGGGACTGGAAATGAACACACCTAGGGGATTTGTGTCACTGTTGCTAAAAAACTCAATATAGCAAAAAAAACCCCAAACATAAGTAAAAAAACATTCTGATAAAGCTAATTCAGGAAACAACAGATTTCTGCAAATACTGTTATTACACTTCAACCAAAACATCATGGGTTTAATTCCTGATTTTACTGATGTGAGCTGAAATAGAATGAATGCCAAATAATAAACCACAAAAGTGATTCCAACAGCCTCCTAAACAATCCCATTCGCTGTTCACATGTGATTTTTCATGTGTCTTTGTTGCAGGTTAACTTCACATGACTTCAATATCATAGGTCCAAAATACAGAGGAGCTATAATCCTGCCTACTGGGATAAGAAGACTCTTCATTATTGCCCTGGAACCTAATCTTGGTGTCCACGAGCCACATCTCAGCTCAGAAGGGCAGGTGCGGAAAACCGCAGCGACCTTTTGAGTCCCAAGATACACCAGATAAGGACTCAAAATGAGGTTATATCAATTAAATCTGCAGGTGGACAAGTATGCTATCAAATGGCGTACAGGGCACTGAGGCAGAGTGAAAAAGGCAGCGCTAGGGACAGCAGGAAGGTACAGTCACAGACTTAGACACAGCCATTCTGGGAAAATGCAAACTGATCACTGCTGAAAGAGAAACCCGACTTCTTTTGTAATGTGGTGACACTTATCTAAATCCACTGTGTTTGAGCCCCAACCTTCAAGAATTAACATACCTCAAAAGTATGTACTAATTCCCTGGTAAACCAGCTTACTTTTAAGCCTGGGGTAAATTGGAAATGCACCCAAATTTGAAATACTTTGGGGCCATTATTTGAGAAAGATGAAAAACAGGGGGGAAAAAAAGGGACACAGAGAGGCTAAAGGCAGACTTTTGTATTTGCATGTCCCCTGGAATAATCCAGCTAAAGGTGGTTTTGACCTATATGCAGTACCACATTATAAATTTTTAATAACAACAATAATATGTTAATGATATACCTTTCTTTAAGATGAGAGACTGTCTTTGCAAAGTGTTCTGCTCCACCATCAGGCATATCTAGAAGCATTTCAATTATTCAGTTAAGGTTTCTATTCAAGAAATATATCTACTTATTAGCAACACCACAAAAAAACCTACAGATTCAAATTTAAATGCAAAATAATAAAGTAGTCAAACCCCACTTACACTTATGCCAAAGGTTTACAACAGATATTCTACCAAGCCTTGTTCCACACACAGTCTAACAGTGATTGTCTAGGGCAGACTTCAAATGTTTACTCTGAATTTAGCTCTCTTAGGTTCACTGTCAGCCTGGGCACAGAATGATTTATCTATTTATGGTTTTGGTCTGAGAAACAGTTTACAAACATTGCAATATATATTATTGCTCTTTTATTGTAAGCCACTTTGAAGCTACTAGACTCTCCACCATAGTGAACTGTCTTTACAGTGGTTTTCCCCAGCTGTGTGGTGTCTCTGCAAAGGAGCTGCTACAACCTTAGAAAAAGGCAACTTTCAGTTCTGTTATGTGTAATACATTCCAGGTTTAGTTTTTGGAAGGGAGTTCTGTAATGGTATTGTATATGAATATCTTTTTTTTTTTGCTAATCAAGAGAACATCGTGTAAACATATGTATTTTGCAACAAGTGAGTAACTAAATATTTAGTATTATAATTGTTGTTTAATAACAGTGTAACTTTTGTTATATTTTACCAGACATAGGGAAATGCTAAGAATACACAGAAACTTTCTGAATATCAACTCCTTTAAAATAGTAATCCTCAGCAATTGTGCTGAGTGATAAATGTTTATCGAGGTCTGTGCTTACCCCATGTGGCACATATGAGAGCTTAGACTGGAAGAGATGAGAGACAACATACTAACCGTCTCTGTCCACAGACGTCAGTACAACATAATCCAAGCCCCACTCAGCTATAGCCTTTGCTGTGTTGTAAGGCTCCTGGGGATCCAGCGGAGGTGGATTTTTTGCTGTCTTTACCGAGCAAAATCTGCAACCTCTAGTGCATGTGTCACCCATCAGCTGAAATAAGAAAGACATTCCTACCTTTACATCGTACGCATGACTACTGCTCAGCTGAGAAACAGCTGTATGAGCCAGATCAGATAAATCCAAATACTAAGCAAATGAAACTAGGGACAGTGCTTTACTCTAAATTTCTCGTAATAAACTCACTCAACTACAACAGAGATCCAACTACACACTACAAACAGCTCAAACATTAATAAAGTACTTAAGAAATGGTTAATGGCTTACCATAATAGTAGCTGTAGCTGTAGCATATTCACCACCTCCCCAGCATTCTCCAATGTTGGGACAACGTGCTTCTTCACACACCTAAAGTTAAAAGACAGTAATGTACCTGTCTCTTTTCCATATTGCTACTGAAAATTATTATATTGTTGATCAATTTCAACAGTAGCCTACAAAAAAAACAAATTCCTTCTGTGATTAATAAGGAAATTAACAGAATTACATGTTGTTCTATAACAAGTCAGTAGAACAGATAGGAAGAGAAAATTGTTTCCTGACATCCATTACCATTCTTTTTCTCTACCTCACAACTCCAAAAACCCCTCAACCATGTAACTGCCTTATTAATTAGCCCAGATTTTCATTAACATTTTAAATGTAAAAATCTATAAAATGTTCAAAAAGTCTATGATGCATCAAAGCATGATCTTACTTTGAAAAAAAAAAAAAAAGGAAAATGCTCTCCATGCATAACCACCACTTTTTACCATCTGGAAGTTATATTTAATGAAATACATATATTTCTAAGATTTCTTTTAATGTAAAACATGTATGTAACTCTGAAATCGTATGCATTTCCATTAAAAACAATCCCACATAGCATCTTCTGATCTCTTTGGTGATGCAAATAGTAAACCCTAGTATTTAAAATCATAGCAGGAAGAACATGAAATACTCCATTGGTTTTGTCTACATTCTTTATGGGTAAAATTCATTGCTGGCAAAAGAGATCAAGATTGGGCTTGGTTTCAGCACCGAAGATCAGGCAAGATGTGATTTCTATCTGTCCTCCATAGAGAAATAACTTTGTATCTCTAAAATTCTTATTTCTACAGGAAAACTTGGTCGGTACTAGATTTACCGTATGAAGATTTAAACTTCTCAAGGTATTCTTTAGTTTATTGTAGTTCCTTCCCATGGGAATCTTTGTTTTCAGCCATGGAGGAAGTCGCAGCCTGAATAACATTAAGAAGACATAAAGATTAATAAATTATTTACATGGTAAGTTTCCATGAATTTCATAGATCCACTTTAATTTGTTACAGATCCCAAAGGGTTCCTTGAAAACTGACACAATTCAGTAACCGATATTAACATCATTCATGGTCACAGCAGACTTCTCTTTTCCATGTTTGCCATCATCCAAACATTCAACAGTGAGGGTTTGTTGTCATTAGAAGGTTTAAAAGTGTTAACAACTGTACCAGCAGGATTTACTAGTGCCACACTGGACACTGCAACAACTAATGGCAGTATATGCTACTAAAAAGTCTGATCAAAGTTATAACTGGAAATATGGGGGTTTTAAGCATTTTTTAAATTTAGTCTTTACTTTTTGTTTTACTCTATCAGTAATATTTTCTCAACACCAAAGTAGGGTATGCTCACCTACTGATGTATATGTGTAATTTAATACAGGCCATGGCACACCCACTCAAGTGAGAAAATACCACGTCTTCATGTTTTGTTACACACCTGAAGTTGCTAATGTGTGTTTTCTTTCTTGAAAAACTATGAAATTGGCAAGCCAGTACAACAGAATTTACTAAAAATACACTGTATACATTTTGTAGTTAATACTAAATATGCAAGATAGTGCATGGAAGCAACTACAGTTGTTTTAAAATCACAATTACCGTTCTCCTTTCTGACGCTTTAAATTGCCTTTATACTCAGCCCACACACTCTTGTCTGACAAATCTCCAGACACGAAGTCTCGTAGATCTGGTCCATTTTGCAGAAGCTCTTTTTTTTCCTCTGGCAAAGAACCTAATGTTCTGTACTGGTCACACCCACGGCTCCCGAACACCTAAAAGAAGCAACACCATAGTTTATTGAATTATAAATATACCGGTATTATTACCAAAGACTGCTTGTCCTTTCGGAGGCTAACGTACACGTCAAGGTTTCTGGAAGCCTTTTCCCAACTGCCTTTAAGGTAAGCATATAGTGAATGTTGTTTGACATTTCAAGTCAAGGGAAAAAGACGAAAAGCATGATCTTTTCCAAAATATGTGAATTTCAAACTAAGTTACATAGGTTTTGGATATAAATAACATTGTACATATTAATTGGAGATTTCAGGGCTGAAAAATCAGACGGTGCGACGACTGTCTGCCCGGTACCACGTCAGGCACCGATGGGCGTTATTCCGACGGAAAAGCACACGCCGCGTTATCGGAAGCGGGGTTTGAAGCTGATGGGAGCCGTGGCTCAGTTTTCTGCTTTTCTCCCCCGGCTCGGTGGGAGCGCAGGGGCCGGCAGCCCGCCGCCGCCTCAGCCCCTCACCGCCCTCGGGGCCCTGCCGGGGCTCTGCCCGCGCCGAGACACCGCTGTCACCTCCCGCGGCCCAGCCGGCGGGCCCGCAGCCATCGAGAGACCAGCTGGGATAACGGCATCGCCTTCCGCCGCCGCTGGGCGCTCCATCCCCTTATTGGGGACGGTCTCCAGGTCTCCTTTCTGCCGGGCCGCAACGCCCACCCGGGCAACCCCTGCGGCACACGGGGCCTGACTCGGCGCTGACTCACCCGTCCCTGGGGCCCCAGCAGCAGCCGCCGGGCGGCCGTGGCGGCCCCGCAGCAGCGGCCCCGCGGCAGCAGCGACATGGCGGAGCCCGCGGAGCGGCCAGCCTGCCTCCCTTGGCTGGTTTGATCTATCCTCTCAGCGATCGGCCGCCTCGCCTGCCCGCTTCAGTCAGCTCACGCGCATCGAGCCTCGGCTACTCTCGCCTCTCGGACGGCTACCCTGGCGTGATGACGTCATGGGACAGTGAGCGGCTACAAGTACGTAATGACGTCAGACGCTGTCTCTTTCCGCTCTGCCTGCTGCGAGGTGAGGTTGGGGCTGAGGCGGGATCTAGAGCCATCTGCTGCGGGCAGCCCCCCGAGAGTACCGCCCGGGCGAGGGAAGTCTCCCGGGGCAGTGGCGGGCGCAGTCGCCACGTCCTGTCCCAAGCCCGGTGGGAGGGAAGCCCCGGGATGGCGCCTGCTCCCCGCCCCCCCTTTACTTTGAATCTAGGCCCCGGTCTAGGCCCCGGCGGGGCCCGGCTGTGCAGTCGAGCCCTGACTCTGTCGCTCCTCGGCGCTCCTTTGGCGCCTGGGCGGGATGTACCGTGTTGGAAGCGGAGCCCGGCGCTGTGGCGGCGAAGGGGGCGGGGGCATCGGGCCGGCGGCCCCGTAGTTGGGCGTTCCAGGGTCCCTGGGGGGGAGAAACGGAAAGGGCTCAGGAAAAGGGCCTCGTCTTGAGGTTCTACAGCTTCTCTTGGTTGTCCGTTGCAGAATGAAGACCATTCTCAGCAACCAGACCGTTGACATCCCCGAGCAAGGTAGGTCTGCGTGTGCGTTTGAAAGGCGTGTTGTGCTGACCGCGCAGCCGGTTAACGTGCGTCTGCCTTTGATTTCCAGTCAGTGTTTCGCTGAAGGGCCGGACAGTCATTGTAAAGGGCCCCAGAGGAACCTTGCGAAGGGATTTTAACCACATCAATGTGGAGCTGTCCCTCCTGGGAAAGAAACACAAGAAGGTGAGTGCTGCGTTGGTCGTTTCTCTGCTTAGAGAGGGAGGGTAGTGTTACAGTTAGCTTTAAAACTTCATCCTAGTGTAGGAGGTTGAGCCAGAATTTTTAGCCGCAGATAAGTTATTTAATTTTTCGCTTATTTCTGTATTTTCTGAAGGAGGCTGCTCTTATGGAAGCTTGGGACCTACTTAGGAACTGAAATTCTTGAAAATTCTGTGATATTCTTGGAAGTTCTGTGATATATTGAATTTGTTGTGGTTTTCTTCTGTAGTTATAGTCAGATAGTTATAGGGAAGGGGATTGATCATTATATGCTGTGTTTTATAAATGGGTTAGTTTTAGCTAAATAGAATTAAATCTCTACATTTACATTCTGGAACTGGCAAATTACATCAGGAGAACAGGTGTTTTCTAGATGCATAATACTTTTGTACTGTCTTAAAAGCTACAAAAAAAAAGAGCAAGAGTGGCTGATTTCAGCTACTTTTTCATAAGCATCTGGTGTTTCATGTTGGACCCCCACACAGCGTTTCATTAAAAAGTTTATAGATAATACCTGGGAGACTGACTATGGAAAAGTCTGTTCAGTGTTTAGCATTTGATAAAACATTTTTCAGCTTAACATGTCAAAATACCTATCTCAGCTTCTTTGAAGATTTGTTATTAATGAGATACAAAGGAAAAAAAATTCTCATAAGTCTGGGGTTAGGACTGAAAATCCTTAAGCTAGATGGGCCTTAAATAGTCCTTCAGAGAAACAAAATACCTTTGTGCTTTTGTTAGGAGGGCTTTTAAGTAGTTTATCTGAACTTGTCACTCCTAGTTTGTCAAACATTTTGTTTTGAAATGTAGTTGAAAGCTTTGTTAATTCTTTTTTTTTTACCACAGCTACGTGTTGACAAGTGGTGGGGTAACAGAAAGGAGCTAGCAACAGTTCGCACAATTTGCAGCCATGTACAGAACATGATAAAAGGTGTTACACTGGTGAGTTTTATTTTGAAACAGGATAACTTCTATAATTTTTGTCACAACAATAGACAGCCTTTTGTTTTACTGAGAGCTTTTCTAAGTGTCCAAGATGCAGCTTGTCTCCTCTTTTTCTTGTATGTGCTGTCAGACAAGTTCTGCAGGTAGAAGAAAGCATGAACAATAAACTGTATGTCTCTTGGGCTCAGTGGCTTGCCCTTGTTAAGAAACTATTGACAATATGCTTTGGTTTTAGATACCTCCAGTAAGCTTTGCCTGTCTGTTTTAGCTTTTGGACACATTCTGCTTTCAGTATTTTATTATGTCCTTTATCCTAGGGATTTCGTTACAAGATGAGGTCAGTGTATGCTCACTTCCCAATCAATGTAGTGATACAGGAGAATGGCTCACTTGTGGAAATCCGAAACTTCTTGGGAGAGAAGTACATTCGTAGAGTGCGTATGAGGCCAGGTGAGTGTATCTGGAGATGTATTCTACTATTTCTAACTAGGGTTTCTGAACTGTTTTCTTTGGGTACTGCCGCTGAAAACAGGAGATGGTGAAAGATTGTTAAAGCAGCATTTGCCTGTTGGAATTTATGTAATTTTATGATACCTTTGCCACTGTTTAGATTTATTTTTAATAATTTTTGTAATTTATTTTTAGTAGTGAGAGCTAGCTAGCAGCTAGTAACTAGTTTAGAGCTAGTTATTGTAATAGGAGTTACAAGGAGTGCAGTGTTTACTTTCATTGTTGTGAGATCTTAACAGTGTTTATAGTTGGTAAACTGCAGGTGCTTAATTTTAGATTTGTGTTTCTATTTCAAACATTGTACATGAACTATTTTCACACCAGATCGTGTGTTTAGTTTCCAAAGTGGTGGTGTACTTTGAATTTCCTGATTGTATAGGTGTGTGCATGATAAACTTCATCATCTTACCTGCTGATCTTAACACCTTGCGTACTTGGGAATTCTAGCAAAATGTCCAACAGGGTATTTGATGGAGCTTGTTAAACTTAAGAAAGGAGGAGACAAAACATGTCATGAACACAGTTACCTTAAGACTGTAGGGAAGACTTTCAATATCCATTTTTTGATAGTTCCACTTCTGGTGAAGGTATGGGTAAAGGATATTTAGTGTGTCGGATGGTGTTTTGGGGTGGCTTTAGGTGGAAGCATCAGAGTCATCCAAAAGCATGGGTAGATGAAGTGCAGAGTTATAGTGGCTTTGACTTTGATTTACTGTGGAATATTAAGGGTGGGCTTGATTATTGTATTTGATTTTTTTAAGTCACCATTTACTTCAAAGATAGTAAAAGTGTTGGCTTAAAAGCCAACGTTAATTGACTAAATAGATCAAACTATAAAAATGCACTTGTGTTACTCTCCTTGTAACTGAAAGCTTCCTGTTAGACTCTTGAATGTCCTGGTGTTTGCTCCTTGTGAGTATTTGCAGCATTGTGTGTATAAACATGGTGCTTGACATGTCAGGGGCAAGGGTTTTTTTAATGACTTTTGATTGGGGTGACCCCACTTTTGTCTTAATGAACATAAGAATGTGGAAAATGGCACCACCTAGCTGACAAGGCTGTGCTGGTAAAATCTCTGGCTTATACATGCTGTTGGTGATTAACTCTGGAATGTAGTAACATTCAAGACGGAATATCACTTCGTTGCTTTCATTCCAGAGCATGACTTGCACTAATCTTTGAGTTATGAAACTGTCTGAGGGAGGACAATCCTGGAAGGGATCTGGGGGGACTCTTTTAACACATAGGAGCTAATTATTGCCCAGAATACTACTTTCTAGATCTGGACATGAATACTGTTTCTTTAGTAAGTGTAATGTCTTCACCAACAATGTGGATGGTGCGTTTTCCTTTCTATAGGTGTTTCCTGTGCAGTATCTCAAGCCCAGAAAGATGAACTGATCCTTGAGGGAAATGACATTGAATTGGTCTCCAATTCAGGTTTGTGGAAGTAGATGTGTGGTGTACAGCCACTTTTATCTGAAAATGACAGTTCAGCAAACTGTCTTTTTTCTCAAACCCTGAGGTAAATGCCGCCTCACTATTTGTTTGAGTCCGCATTGATGACCTTTTTGGCACCAAACTTTTCAGCCTTTCATTTGTACAAGTATGCAGTAATAAAGTCAATGCCCTGAGCTGCCAAGACAGGCTCAGTGAAATGCATTCTGTTCTCATTAGAACTGACAGGATTTCAAGTAGGTAATTCCTTTCTCCAGATGACAATTTCATCTGTTAGTTGAAATATTTGAGAGTAAGCAAAGGCTACGAATTGGCTTGGACCTCTTCCTTTGTGCTAATGGTCTTGCTTTGCCTGCAGCTGCCTTGATCCAGCAAGCCACTACGGTCAAGAACAAAGATATCAGGAAATTCTTGGATGGTATCTATGTCTCTGAGAAAGGAACAGTACAGCAGGCAGATGAGTAAAACTCTAATAGGTTGGTATCATCCTAAAGTGGATTGTACATTTTCCAGGTAGAGATGGTTACTCGAGCTGGGGACTTGACAAGGGTTATCTCCTTTAACAAAGCCATGGTTAAGCAGGTTCCCAACATGGATGCAGTTGCACTTGTAGAAGGCATCATAAAAGATACCATCAAACTAACATTTTGCTAGGTCTCCTGACAGCGATTTCCCATCTCTCATCAACTTGGTATTTTGCTACTTTATAGAGAAAGATCTACCTCTAAAGTGCTGTATTCTATGCTGTGGATGTGACTTAGAGTGGTGGCTGAGAATTTAAAACCAGCTGACCTAGCATGACAGACTGGTTTATGGAGAAGAGTTGAAGAGTAATGGTCCTCCTGGCTGGACACTGACTTCACTAAAAGAAGTAGTCAGCACATAGTTTATATATAAGGGTTTTCTGTGTAGTTTGTATAAATGCTTGTAAACAAGGGTCAGTTTGACGAGAACAACTATTTACATTGTGTATGTACATTTATTACTGAAGTTGAGTACAAGGATTTGGGGATAATTTAAGAATTTTAGCTGCTAAAGGAATTTGATGCATTTCAGCGGTGTATGGTTCCGTACACGGTACAGAACACTTGTGCAGGATGAGATGGGCTGACTTGTAAATAAAGTAAATGCTGTGTGCCTTCTGAACCTCAGCTTGAGACAGGATGCAGATGAAGTGAGTTTCATAAACTCAATTTTTTTATCGTTAGCCAGATACCAGACACTTGCAAGCTACTGAAAGAAATTATTTTCAGTGTTGTTCTGAGTTCCTTGAGAGACAGAATAACTTGTTACCTTCTTGTTGAATAGTCATGAGCTGTTGGTGTTTGAACGCATCTTTGAGTAATTGCGCCTGAATAAAACTAAGCAAAGACTGTGAGCTATTAATGGCTGTCTTACATTAAAACTGTCAGATAAATTAACGTGTCATATGCCTAACAACTTTGAATGTCACATTTGCAGTGCTAAACCTTTCTAAAAGCTCTTGACTTTTCATTTACAGTTGTCTGGATGCTGAAATAAACCACCATGAGACATTATATCAGCAAGTACCAGCTTGAAGAATCTGATTAAAAACTCAAACACCATGAGAGATTTAATAAAATAAAACATATTTCATATCTTGGAGTATTTTTTTTTAAGAACTAAACAGTGATTGTGTGAACCTGTTCAAGATGTTTGGCTTTTGGAGGAGCAGATTGTCACAGGATAATACAAGATAATGTTAGCACTGTGTACGCGTTGCTTTACCAGTCTAGGAGAACATTCGGATTAAATGCAGTCTGATGGTTTGGAAACCTCATGCTGGTGGAGTGTGGACCCATGAAAGTGTGGACTTCATGTAAAGCCATGAAGTGGTAGTTTTAAGTCATAGCATTAAGAAATTGCTAAAGCATTGTTCTCACAGGAGGGAGACTAGTGTTCTTTCATGTCATTTCAGAGCCTCAGACTGCAAAAACTGATCTCTCTCTACAATTTCTGGAGGGGAATTCAGTGACAGAATTTGAAGTAGATTAAAAACAGAAATGGAATTGGTAGGACCAGATTTGTAAGAGCATTTAAACTTAATACAGAGATGGAAGTAGTCTGAAAGTACAATGCTTTACCTATATCGCTCAATTAAGAAAGCCAAAGACTTGACCTCAGAGTTCAGGCAGAGCTTATTGCTGAGTTTCACCAACAGTGGTTTGTGTCATCTGGGGATGCAGTTCTGGTTTTTTCTTGATTACTAATCTTGCCCTGTAGCAACATCCAGTTAGGATTTTGTGCTATTTCTGTGCTATGGTAACATCAACCTTGTTGCTTGTTGCATTGCATTTTGAAACAAGGTTCGCATAAAATACTGGGATAGTGCAGAAACGTACTTCGCAACAAGTGATAAAGCTTAGTATTGAGGAACGCATCTGTGCATGCCTCAGAAGTTGAGAACATTGTGCAAAGCACCCACTTGCATAGTTCTGCTGAGTTCTGGAGGGGTGTGTGGTACCAGTGTCTCTGAGCCTGGAGAAGTAGTTGGTGCTAAACTGCAGATGTGGACGTTGTGTGTGGCCTGTTTAACATGTTTAAGAAGGGTTCTTGCACTGTTCAAATTGTGCAGCTAAAGGAGTCTTCCAAAATTCTCAGTGGTCCCACAATGCACAATTCAAGAGGAGTTTCCATGTGTCCTGATTTCAGCTGACAGTTAACTTTCTTTCTAGTAGCTAATGTGAGGCTGTGTTCTGGATTTGTGCTGAGAAGGCTGATCATGTGCTGATGATACAACTTTAAACAGTTGTTGCTAGGACAGTCAAGGACTTTTCAGCCTCTCTGCTGTGTCAGTGTGCAGGGGAGGAGAAGCTGGGAGGGAGCACAGCCCCAAACATAGCCTAGGATTCGACCTTAGGTTTAGGATTGAGACCCAACTTGGCCAATGGTTTATTCCATAGCATGCCTGTCATGCCCAGTATATAGATGACAGTCTGTCTGGAAGTTCTTCCTCTCTTGCTCTGGGTCATCCTGCTCTTGGGGTCATCTCATTTGGTTGGCTTTTGGATGCTTGGGCTCTTATCTCCTTCCCAGGATTATGGTTTTGGGACTCTGCTCTGGGATTGGTAGCTGGAAACGGGCTGAGCCTTAGTCAGCTGTTGGTGAGCAGTATCACTCGTTTGTATATATATTATTATTATTTTCAATATTACTGTAGTTATTAAATTGTTCCTAACCTAGAAGTCTCTCTTCCCTTAATTCTCTCGCCATCCCTGGGTGAGGGGAGGGTGAGTGAGAGGCTGTGTTGTGTTCGCTGCTAGCCAAGTGGGTCAAAACCACAAGAAC
Organism: Syrrhaptes paradoxus; assembly: GCA_013400615.1. Classification (NCBI taxonomy): domain Eukaryota; kingdom Metazoa; phylum Chordata; class Aves; order Pterocliformes; family Pteroclidae; genus Syrrhaptes; species Syrrhaptes paradoxus. The sequence goes on along the minus strand of VZTO01005974.1, from coordinate 30,365 downwards.
ACTGGAAAAGGAGGTTGTAAAGTAAAGGAAGGCAGCAGGAATTTAACTGATGTCTCTTTTTGCCCTTCTTTCCATTTCTAGAGCAGCTTCTCTACCCCTCTCCAGTTCATGGTGCCTGGCTGGGCAGTGAAGACCTGAGCAGACTGAAAAGGCTGCCCAGTGTGAGTTCTGAGTGATGATACAGTTCATGGGAAGAACTTGTTGGGCTCATTTGGAGATGACCAAAACCAGACCAAGGGAAACCTCTTTGTACCTGAAAAGTTTAAATGAGATGGCAGTTTAGTTTATCCTATAGGAGCATTATGCCTGGGTTCGTAGCTTTTGTTTAATGCAGAAATAGCAATAAACACCTCTCATGGCTTTCTCCCACCCATGGCTTGTGCTGGCACTTGACCAGAGCTAAGATGATAATATATATTTATTTTTATTTAAAAATGCAATGTAGAATTCATCACTTTCCTGAGTGGATTAATGGTTACTATTTTGATGTTCTCTGCTAGTGAAAATTCTTACAGCTGCCCCATACTGGAGATGAAAAATAGTGATTGTGTATTATTTTGACAGTTAAATTTTCTTAAACCATTAACATCAGATGTCTGCTTCACCCAATATGTACAAGAGAAAGGTGTGTTCATCGATAATGGAGTTAACTTGGATTTGTTCTTTTAGAGGTATCTTCAGAAGCTGGCCCCGCACATTCCATTTTTGGTTTTGTACTTAGTTGAAAGTTCGTGGGTTTTAATAACACTTTTATTTGTAAACCCCAACAACTGCAGTTCCATGCTCAACAACATTCATAGCAGGAATTTACATCACAAGACACTTTGGTCCAAAGAGGTTCGTAGAAAAGTGCATCTCAGCTCTCGCAGCTTAATATCTATTTTCAAGTCAAACTGTTTGACAGGTTATCCCGAGGCACATAAAATGTTCTTTTTTTTAAAAGATGAATTTATCATCTTCTTCACATAGAAGGTGGATAAAAGTAGTAATTTCACCAGAAAGAAATGTCACCATAGCTCTTCTGTGCATACGATAACTGTGTTCCAATGAAATGCTTGGGGGGTGTGACTGGAGTGGCTCACGTCCTGCTTTCCTGCACTTGTCTGATCTGCATCATCCCCTGCAGTAGAACACAAACAGAACCTCACTGAAAGTGGGCTTGTGCCCCCTTTTTAAGATGAAAAGCAGATGCACCGGATGCTTTTTGCCTTAAAGCATTTTCTTCTTTTTCTTTTGTGAAAAACAATAATGGTTAAAAGCAAGATGAGGGTAGAGAAAAGGCAGCAGGCAAAGAATATTAGTGGCTTCTTCTGAGAAACAAAGAGGCAGAAGCTACACTGCTTTTCTTGGTTGGGGGGATCGCAGACTGAATAGTCAGCAGGAAAGCCGTTGTTGCTTATCAGGTTATTGTAAAATTTTATTGAAGGTTTTCCTTTTGAATCTGAAGTGAAGAATCCAAATCTGGGTTTAGATTTTTCTTCAGTCAGTTTAAATGCGTAGTAGCCTTTAATCTTGACTTTATCGATGTAGTATGCTGGGAAGAGGGGGAAAAAAAAAAAAGAAATGTTGTTAATAAAACCTTGCATGACCTGCAAACCTGGTAATGAGTTCAGATTTCAATGATTAATCTATCAACTTAAGCACAATTGCATCATAAAATATTTACTTACACTTGCCACTTCTACGAGTACCCAGCTAAGCAGAAGGAGTGCATCATTATTTAAAAAAAAAATTAAAAATTGGGATTTTTCTGGACCTGCTCTGTGAAAGCTGGATTTTAACAGGGTTAGAGCTGGGACTTGCTTTCCTGGGAAAAGCCAGATGCTGATCTTCCAGCTGCATCGACTCAAGGGGAGCAGCTGTGCCGTGAGAGGAGCTTTTGGAAAATTCCTGCCCTCTTCCAAACCCAGCTGCTCAGCCCCACAGCACGCATGACCCAAGTGTTGGGCCAAAGTACCTTAATGAAATCATGGACAGCAGTCCTGCGTGAGTGAACATCTCTCCAGTTCGTGTGTAAGCAGGCAGCGTAGTTGGGGATGTGACCCAGATGAAGCAAGAACACTGTAAATGGGGGGGGGGGGCCCTTTCTGTGAGTACTGGGGAGTATCATGCTGTATGAACATGGGAATACTATGAGTGCCCTTTAAACAAGTTTTTCCTTTAGTAACTTATTGTTCTTTTGTTTGCAATGTGAAATTAGCAGAGAGAATAAATCAGCAAATGCTCATTATTCCTCTGGTAACTGAGGAAGAGCTGAGATGGAGGGGGAATGCTCTGTTTCTCGTTGGTGTCTAAAAGTAATCTGAAGCTGTGCCTAGCCAGGAGTAAGATCCCTCTCGTTTTTCACATAGCTAGCTCCTAGAGAGGAGAAACCAGGACATGTAGACTGTGTTTGGGGACAGGTGTCTCAGAAAAGCTTTCGGACTCCCCACATCCTGATCAGGGAGCTCAGCAGTGCTTGCCCATGGGGAACAGGGAGTGCAGGGAAGCATTGCACGTCTTGTTTTGGCTGTACAGTTCGGGTGCCAAGGCCCTTCTGGCATCCTGAGGCTTGCTGCTTTCCTTTCACTGCTTGGTTGAAGGAAGAGGGATGGGAGGGGTGAGGTCCCTGCAGCATTTCTCATGCAATAAGCTATTGCTGAAGGTCATTGCCTTGAGCATTTTTGTCCTCTATCTCTGTAAGTGTTATTAATTTTTCTCTAAAATGAAGAACTAGGTTTCTGTAGGTGCACAGGAGAAACCAAATAGTGAAACAGGAACTAGAGTTTGACTGTCCTTCACAAGCAGCTCCTTAAGAATCTGGTGACCTGCTGTTTTTCTTCTGTATGTCCCTCTAGGTCTCCTTGGACTTCCCTGTGCTTTCCTGGCCAATGACTCTAGTTCTGCAAGTAAGGAGGCTCCCACCTTTCCCTGTAGAGTAGAAATTAGAGTTGTCTCTTGGGAGTTGTTGGTCTGAAGTACCATCTCCTACTAACTTCTGAATAGCTACTCTGCTGCATATGCATGCCCCGATGGCTTCTCACGTGCTTTAAACCAGAGGCAGCTGTGTCTGCCTTTCACAGAGGGACTTGATGCCGTTGCATTGTGTTGTACCTGCCCCGAGCATGCCTGCAGTCTCGGGTCCCTCGGGAGGCTGGATGCTGCTGGCCAGTTCCTGCATCTCAGCCACAGCTGCTTGCTCTGTCTAGGGCAGGTCCTCAGTGCTTGCTGGGTCTGTGCCACGGAAATGGCTCTGGGGTCTGGAATCCATCATATACTTACCTTTTAAAACCTCTTGTATGTATTTCCCTAAGTAATAATTCCGAAGTTCATCGTTGTCTAAGGACTGGTCATCTATTCCGTTTGCTGTGATGTAAATATCGATGTCACCATAGGTTTTTTTAATCCACCTGAGAACTTTGCGCACTCCCCAAGGCACCACTGCCAGACGGGTGGGGGAGCTCAGGCAGGTGATATCCTGCAGAAACTGGATGTCACGATCAAATTCATACTGGCTCCCATTCTGAGATTCGTGAATCACAAATCTGGTGGTGAAATGATTCAGTGCGTAGAAGTCAGCTGCACCTTTGACAAGCTGCTTTTCCTCACTTGTGAAAGATGGCAATGAAGAGGACGAGAGGCCTCTTCTGGTTTTAGAACTGATGTAGTCCCTCATAGTAGCTGGATAGTCCCCAGTCTTAAATATGGGATCAGCAAACCAGCCTATTTCAAATTGAAGAAACCTGTTGGCAGCTTTTGAGTGAGATTCAAAGTAGGGGTTGGCAGGCTCAGCCCAGTCTGAATGCAGGGACAGGGACACTTTGCCGTACTGAAAGGACCGGTACCGCTCATCATATATTCTCCAGGCCATGGCGTGTGCTATTAATAAATTGTGTGCTGCCCGGTATGTATCGTTGCTGCTTCTATTATAGACGTCACTTAGCCGGTTAGGCTCGTTTATTGTAATCCAAAGTTTAACCAAATCGCCAAGTTCCCGAAAACATAGAGCTGCGTAGTCTTGGAAAGCGTGGGCAGTTGACTGGTTCAGCCAACCTCCTGCCTGCAGCAAAGGACCCGGCAGGCCCAGGTAGGCGTGAGTTGGATAATATAAGGTGACCATGGACTGCACGTTGAGCTTCAGCACTTCGCTGATCACACACCTGTAATACCTGAGCACTTGCCTGTTGACCACTGACAGATCTCCGTTGGGTAAAATTAGTGACCAGTCAAGTGCAAATCGGTAATGGGTGACTTTCATTTTTTCCAGGAGGTCAAGTTGCTTTTTAATACTGACAAAATCTGTGCACTGTGCTCGTCGGGTTTTTAGCTTCACCCCTTTAACCTTGTGAAGGAGCCCATCTCCCGTGATGTTCCAGAGGTACAGGCTGGAATCACAGAACTGTGGCGAGGAAGCCACAGATTCTGCCTGCGAAAATAAAAATGATGTGTTACAGTGGTGGTTAATTAAATGAATGCCTGCTCGCAGTCTGCATTTCTGCCTGTTTGGCTGTAGGATTAGTGTTGGATGTCAGGATGTCCTGATCAGATGCTCCAAGCAGAAGAGGATAACAGACTGTTTGGACTTTGTCTGTGCTAGCGGTCGTCCTACCCGTTCTGTTCCTTCATCTAGGGAAAGGATGAAAATTGTGCTCTCCTTTCTATTCAGCTACACGCTGGCATTTGTCCTGCCGTGAGCCTACACAACACACATTTTCACACAGATAGATCTCCGGGATTGAGCTCACCCTCTGGGCACGCAAACAGCAGTTCTCAGGCAGCTGGCAATAGAGGGGGATGGAAAGAACAAGCTCGGGGCGGAGGGGAGGGTTTTGCAAGGCAGGCAGGGATTATTTTGGCACTGCTGCCGAGATCAACCTTATGAAACCGTGGCATAGTGTTCCCTGGTCTTACCGGTAGTCCTTCTGCCTGTGCAAGTATTTGACACAAACAGCTTGTAGCATTTAGTTATATCTTTACTATCTTCTACTGGTGAGCAAGGTTCTGTGTAGCACGTGATATTTTTTTTTCTTTTCCAATTTTTTAAAATACTTTTTCTAGGATTTGGAATACAATACAGCAAAATTGAAAATAATTATATTGAATCTGATTTTTTAAAGAAAATTAACTTTTTCATGCTGCATATTAACAAAATATATAGAAACTTTACCTTTTTCCCTATGTCATCAGTGAATAGGTTAAATTATGGAGTTTCATTTTTTTGAGGCTGACATTAGTCATTGGACTGTCTTTCTGTATGCGATGACAAAAAGAGCATTCTAATGCTGGACATACCTATGTTTAGTTTATCTACCAAGTTTAATGTCGAAATAGATACTGCAGAAACCCATTTGGAAAGAAGGTGGTGTGATCTGTTTTCAAATGGCAGCTGAGATGGTAAAGGCCATATGTGCTGATGCTGGTGTAAGTCTTTTTGAAGAATGACTTGTTTCCCACTTGTCCAAGTGGTGCTTAGAGCCAGGCTCAGCCCAGGAATCTGTTTCTGCCTTGTTCAGATGAGACCTTGAGCATGCAGGCAGCCCTCCTGCCACTAGCATAACCACCTTGTCCCTGCCCTGTGCCACCCCTTCTGTCATGCTGTCATAAGCGTCCCTATGGCCACACTGTGAACTGGATTGAGAAACTCCCCTCGTTGAAAAATAACCCAGGAACAATCAGTTGGGGTCAACTTCTTGGTCTGAAATTTCCTGGTCTGATCTGGCATGTGGTGACACAAGCAGAGGGAAGGCACGGGAGGGCCAGCTGTGGAAGGGCTCCTGCAGCAGGGTCTGTGCCAAGCTCTCCCAAAAACCTGTAAAGTATATAAAGTTGAACCTGTGCAGTTATGGCTAGGCTCAACTCCTGTTTGCAGTGTGCACTGAGATTCCTGAATGCCAGGTGCCATACACAGTCACTTATTCACACGGTAAAGCTATTGATCGCTCTGCCTCCAGCCGTCCTCCCAATATTTCACCCTTACCTTGAGAACAGACTCGGTGACACCCCAGGAGAAGTCACAGGAAAACTGAGCTTGCAAGCTGGGGGTAGACTCCCTGGGGAAGAAGCCGTTTTCTTGTATGATTTGTTTATAATAAAGTGCAGATGACTTGGGAATCCTTTCCTTTTTTTCGCTTTTGAAGTCCACATAAAATAATCCGCGCCTGATGTTGTAAGCATGTTGCCATTCAAAGCCATCCAGGAGCGACCAGGCTGTGTAACCAAACACATCTATGTTGTCATATTTAATAGCTGCGTAAGAGAAAGGAACATCCAGGAGTTATTTATGACTCTAACATGTATAAGGGATATTAATGAGAAAGGTCTGTTTGCTTTGAAAATCCTGAGGATTTCCTCAACACTCATAGGGTTATTGGCCCATTGTAATTCATTGCAAAACTGTGACAGACATTATGTATCTTAGTCTTTATTAATTAAAAAATATGTACATCACTAGTTCCTTAAGAAATTCATTTACTGTAGGATGCTTTATTTCTGCTCTGAGCAAACATGAAATATTATGCCACATCGGGATTTTAAATTGCATTTGATGAATTGCAAGTCATACATACCAATAAAATCAGAGAATTATGACTGAAAATTAAGAGTGATCTAATTTGTGACTTTGACATAAAGCTACACCTCTCTCCCTTTATTTGAAAGATCTTTGCAAGCTCTGACATTTAGGAATGTCTGTTCAGCTTCTAAATTGAAAAATTCAGTGTGTCGGTACGGGACACATAATGACTTTAGAACAAGCTGGGCTGATCAACCCAGAGACCGAAGTGCTTGATTTATTCACAGAATGGGTGCAGCACGTGTGTTTCTGAAGGCAATCTTAATTTCCTCCACCTTGCAAAGGAGTACACCTATCACCTTTTCCGTATAATATATGAGAAAGATGACAAAATTGCTGTTTTCTCAGATGTGGAACCCGATTCATCGGGAAGGGCAGCAGAACTCCCAAAGCAGCTTCTCACTGGACACTAAGAACAATGTTCGTTACCCACTTACAGCAGCCTGGAAGAAAAGGTCCAAACTGCACGCTCAGCCGTGTTCGCTGCCTGGCACCGGCTTTAAGCCAGGAAATGACACAGAGCGGGTGTGCAGCGATGGTGAAAGCAGAGGGCAGAAATGGAAATCAGGATCCTCACTGAGTGTTAGAGTGGGGATGAGAAAATCCCCCTAAAAACCCAGAGGATGCCCAGGAGCAGGAACAAGGTGCTGAAGGTAGAAGAGGTCAGGAGTTAATTAAGCTCCCTGTGTCACCAGAGGTGACATCCACTGGAAGACCTCAAGGCATTTCTGGGTCTGCGATAGGGGGAGTGGAGGAGTCCTGCAGAAGTAATAGTTTCAGGATCAACAAGTGCATGTCACCAAGGAGGTGTAGTTTCAATTGCAGCCTTGTATCACAACTGAGGTCAGTTCATTGCGGCAGCGATGTGACACATCACAAATATTCATGAGTCACAGTGCCGGCGAGTTACAGACACAGGGAGCAAAGTTTACAGCGCTCTCCTCCAACACACACGGGAGTACAGCTCCTTACAGCCTGGTACCTGCTATCTTAACCGCCACCGCCCCATCACAGTCTGTGCGAAATAAATGGTGTTTTGAGGTTAACCCGATTGAATTGATTTTGCTGCAAAGCTGCGCTCTGTGAAGTTTAAAATTTGAACCAACTTGAAATATGTCTGGATCAACTTCATTTGGAGCTTGATTCTGTTTGTTGGTGATACAGTACTTCCTAACTTGGTGTCAAACACTCCTGTTTTCCCTTCTCTGAGGATCAGAAAGGTTTTGGTAAAGGGACCGGAGCCGTCCCGTCACCGCAGTGTGGCATCAGCAGCAGGGCAGCCTGCTGAGAGCACGGCTCTGGGAACCTGCGGCTGTCCCTCTCCCAGCACCAAACCCACAAACTGGGTGAGGAGGAAAAGAAATGCTGGTTTGTAGAGCATTTATATTTCATACAAAATTAAGTCTTTTGCCTTCAGACAGTGCCCCTGTACGCTGGCTTTATGAAGGGAAAATATCAAGATTAAAAGTGTGTCTTTCACACATATTATCTCTGTTTGGTGTGCAGTGATCCTGAAGAATGATTGCCCTCCTCCTGCTGATTTCCTTTGTGCACTTTGCATTGGAGTAGGGTCCCGGCATGGCAATGACAGTCTGTAGTAACTGTCTTGTTTTCCTGCTGTCAAGGTATGAACCTGCACAAAGGCCTTACAGCTGGGCCACCAGCAGGGAAAAGTAATATTCAATAGATTTGTTTTCATTCGTTTCTGACTCAGTTTTGCACTCATTCAGTTTTAAAATCAAACACAAATGTTGGACTTTAACTTTCTGGGACAGGGGCTATGGTTTTTTCCTATGTTTGTACAACACTTAGCACCAGTAGATCCCAATCCATGACTTGTACTCATGCAGTAGAAGTAATTAATAATTAACTTAGTTGCCATGATCTCTTTTAAAAAAAAAAAAATTAAATCATTACAGAGCTAAATATCAAATCATCTTAGAAAGCTCTCTGAAAATCCAACAACTAGCTTGTGTACAAACCTTGTAAAACCTTATTAATGAAGTTTTTCATCATGTAGATGGCTGTGGTATCATCTGTTTTCACATGGCTGTCAGTGAACCAGCCATTCTCTGCAATCAAGATTCGAGGACTGTTGTATGTCAGTTTAATCCAGTTCAGTACTTCCCTCAAATTGAGTGACAAATTTTGTCCCATTTTTGGTAGAGTGTTTGGAGGTTTAAAGTTATTAGGACCAAAGGAAAATGCAAAGAAGTCAGCTGTTCCCTTTATGTAGTTTTTCTCATCCTCAGTAAAGCGTGGCAAAAATGAGAATTCATTTTTCAGTTCTTCTGGATAATCACCATCCCCATGGATGGGTTTAGCAAACCATCCAAGTACTCTCTCCATAGACTGCTGGCATTTAGAAATGTCCAAAGCATCTTCAGATTTGTTAGGTTCGATCCAGTGGGATCCCAATACTATGGACATCATCCCCTTCTGATATGGTTGAAAGCGTTTTTTGTAGTTATGCCAAACTTTTGCATGAGCCTGATGAGAGAAAAATAGCATTAAATTGTAAATCTATAGTAAATCTCTGTGTGCGTCAGCAGCTAAACAGGCAAATAGCTGCATCTGATTCACTGCAGAACTTCCACAGAAATATGAGCATACAGTTAAGGCACGCTAATTGCCCTGCACAGCTGTAATGGGCAGTTACTGTTCTACTGCAAGGTACCCCAAGATGATGGCAATGCTCAGTAGTATCTCCTGTGCACCCTTCCTCTGACACGTTAGGGCTGTGGCTTTTTGCCTTTTAACATAGGTCCAAATTGCATCTCAGCAGGGATGTGAATAGCTGCTATGTGGACACTTTGGGACTGAACAGCTGTTGATGGTGGGGTTTGAACTCCGTGATCTAGACAGTCCCATCTAGGTCTTTGTCAGTGACTGCTGACACGGTTAAATCGTCGTTACAACTGACACATAAATTATGCATCTCAGGTTAGGTTTCCTTTGTCGGTGTTGGCTCTGTGCTACTGACTGCTCAGTGCTATGGCTGTTACCTGCATTTCCTCTGATCAAACCATATCCACCCCATCCTCTTCTGGGACACACTTCCATTTGTTTTAGTTTGGCCTAATATCAGTAAGTGTTCTGCTTCTGAGATTTGCACAGTCCTTAAATGTTAAAAGTTGGAGAAAGGACCCAGCGGCAAAGTTCGAACCCAAATGTCGAGAGAGATGAATGCAAATGTCATGCCCAAACGTGAGAATTTTTATCTAGGATTTTAGTTCATTTCTTCTTTGAAGTTGCTATAATAATGAAACTTATTTATTTTAGCTATTCATTTTGAGAGCAACATCACTTTGGTTTTAAAAGGAAATTGGGCAGCAGTATCTCATTACTGTTGGGATGGCATGTTTTAGTACGAATAATCAGCTGGATATTGACTTCCCTAGGATAGACACAAGTTTTGCTATTTGTGTTAGTGACAACGAAAGCAGACTTTGTATCACATCTTATTTCAATTTTCTGATTATCATCGTGCTTTAGAAAGCTTAACATTGTCACACACCAGAATTTCCTTTAAAGCCATGTTGTTAATTACTTAAATAAGATAATACAGCCATCAAAATTTACATGAAAAAAGGAATACAAGGGAGACTGAGGAACCAGCAGCACTGTCAGAGTCTCATGAGGAAAGGGAAGAGCTGGGGTGTCAGTGCGGGGTGACTCTGGAGGAGCTGTCAGGTTTACATTGTTCCTGATCTGTGGCTCTGTACTCTTAAGCTGGAAAGAAAGAACCTGTTTGCACCCAGGAAAACACTGAGCAGGTTGTGAAACACTCAGAGCGCAGTTAGACTGACACCATCACCGAGCCGAACAGCACTGTTTACCTTCGACAGTAATTTCAGTTAATTTATCTGGAAACACACAGCCTGGACAGGTTTAAAAACAAAAGACCTGATGTGAAGTAGATATTTGGTTAAGCTAGGGACTACCAAAGAATTACAGCTTGTGAAATTTTGTGTGTCCCTTGTTTATGGTTTCTAAGGTCACGCTTGTAACATTTGTTCAAGGTCTGTCTTTGGAAATACTGATAAAGTGACATTAACCTTTGAAATGCAGGTTCTGCAGCTGAAAAGGGAAGTCAGTAAAATTGCACTCATGAGGCAAATTGCAAGACACGGTTAAAATATTATAAAATGGATTTCTTACAAGCATCATTAGAAAACTGAAGTGGCCAGTGCCGTCTTCTCAGTTGCCCACGCTGTTTCCCAAAGGTCCCTTCAGCCCGGGACAGCTGCTGGGGACAGGCTTCCTTTGGTCTTTGCCTCTACTGATTTCTCATCTGGTTAGTGTGTTTGGGTTTTTTTTTCCCCCGGACACAGGCTACTAACACCCCTGTTTAATCAAAAGTATATGGTTGTGTCGGCTTAACAAGAAAACCCTGCTGGAGCAGCTGTATGAGCTGTGCCCAGTGCCAAGCAGCATGAGAACAGCTCCAGGTAATTTTGGCAATCACACATTTCTGTGTAAGTGCCAAAAACCAACTAATTAGAATGCAGTATTGACATGTAATGACAATCAGGGACAACTCATTGTATTCATACGCATCCTGAGGAGGTTGATTAGAAGAAAATTAAGTTACTGTTAAAAATATTGTCTACAGTAGAGAATAGAGGCCACAGGTATAGTTCTACAGGAGTAGACCTCAAGTACAAGAAAGTACATTTAATATGAGTCCAGATAAGATCCTCATACACAAATTCATATGTGTCACTGATGTCACTTAATTCTGAGGGTTAACTCTATGGAAAAAAACATTTTTACTCTGTCTATATTAAGGGTTTTTACAGACGTAGTAGAGACAATAGCATTTGCTTGCCTGTAATTGTTTTGAATTATTAATTATCTGTAAAGCAGCTTAAGATTCTCAGAGGGAAGGTGTTTGCTAACTGCAAACTATCGTTGATGGAACCAACTGATTAATATAATTTGTTTTGTAAGACCACACATGAAACAAACATCAGTTTAAAAGCTGTATCACACATCAAATTGGCTATTTTGAGTAAATCTTCATTAACCTTTTTTCAGTTAGAGTTTAATCTCTAATCTTTCACTTTCCTTGTTAGATCAAGGACAAATGTCAAGGCTAAGTACACAGTGAAAGCAGGATCAATATTGTGTATTTATTCTAGAAACATATGATACATTAATTTCAGACTATTTTCCTGGTATTAGTATAGAAATTATTCCACAGACTTGAAAGTCACAGAGAGTGCTAAGTCAGTTAGTATTAACCCTTTAACAATGCTAGACAAGTCATTTTAATAAAATCAAGACAACAGTATTGTTCTCTCTTCTTGAAATAGTCTCATACTCCTTTGAACTCTGATCCTGTAATTTATCATGTATGTACACAAATGGCTTACTATTGAAAGGCCAGTGCTTTCAGATTCTTGAGGTATGTTAAAGTCAATGAATTTTCCTGAATGTCTCAGTAACGAGCACACAAAACAATGTCAGGGGGGTATGGACTTTAGTATGCTAGAGAGCAAGAACGTTTAGGAAAACTAAAATTTAAAAAATGATAATAAAAGGATTCTGGCTTTGTGTTTAATTGTTTCATTTTTAAATCATGACTAGCTAGAACACAGAGTCTGATGATGATGGTGTTAAACATCACTTGAGAAGAAGGGCAGGTGTGTGTGGCTTATTTGGAAAGTATATTTCAGTTCAAGGCCCTTTCGGTCAGTGGTAAAGATGCCAGACCTAAAGCCCTTATTTTGCAAACTGACTCTGAAGCTCAATGCTTGTGAAAGAACAAAGGGCTCTTGAGATGTAGGCAGCTAAATTTCTAAGAGGGTGGTTTGAAGGACTAAGGCTTTACTATCAAATTTGTCGTATGCTAACCATCCTGCATTTGGATTGTGTTTGTCCTGATGATTTCCAAGAAGTGTAAGAAGGCTAACCTGAAAATAACAAATCATACAAAAAAGTGTGAATCAGGGCTGAATTTTACATCATCATTGATGGCTACTACTGCTTGAAAAATCTTCCAGCAGAGACATTTGCAAGCTTAGGCAATTTTGATGTTCATCCTAGAGCCATACTGCATGGAGGCAGATTTCCCTCCTCTGGTAAGAAATACGGGCACTGGTGTAGCTCCGTCTTTCTAGATCCTGAGGAAAGGAGGCCCCTTGGAAGAAAGTGTCTGGTGGGATGTAGAGATAAGAATAATTCACCATTCATTCAGAAGAAATTTGGTTTTAAGGAGCATGAATTACGGGACTTCTCTCGGACACGCTCATCCCAAGATCCCAAAGAGATCCTGGCATAGTAAGAGTTACTGAAGAACTGGGAGTGACACAGCTGGGCACAGAGATGAACCTGATCTGTGACGGATCCATATGGAGACACCACATCTGAAAGGGAATTTATTGCCCTTTCCCAGTCTGTGATATGAAGGTGTGTCCATCAAGAACATTTTTAGGGAGATCTTATTCTGACAGTTTTCTCCTGGGCTTTTCTGACAGATGGAAAGGAGTGTGAATGATCTCTAACAGGGAAAAAAAAAAATAAAAATCCCCTTTTTGCCTGTTATGTAGCAAAGGCAGAACTGCCTGGAGGGCACTGATACAGAGGACAAAAAGAAGACAGCTCGGTCTGCAGTTTGTGATCCTTACAAACCTCAATCTCAGTATAAATGAACATAACTAGATCCAGGGAAAATGGTAATAATATATATTATTATTCATCTGCTTTGTATTTTCTTGCTTCTTGTCATATTTATTTACTATTAAATTAAAGAAATCCATCTAATTTTTCTGTGTGCAGTTTTTTTTCTTTTTTGCCTCAATATGACAGCTGCATCAGGAGCAAGCTCATGGTTTTTGTATCTTCTTTGATGTGTCTTTCAAATTTCACATGCCAAGTTACATATTATAATTGTTTACTAATTTGCCTTTTGTAAATAAATTTGGCTTTTATTTTTGGCTCTTTTTTCTCCTTTAATGAAGAAAGGAGATTCACTTTCAATGTCCACTCTCCATCTGGTACAAGATTCCACACGCTCCTCGTGTCAGTGATAATGGTCATACAACTGAGTGAACCCCTCAGCAATTTATAATTGATAAGTGTCAAACTTCAAATTTCCTATTCACTTCCATGGAAGTAGTATCAAGTCCTTTAAAATGATCAGTAGCAATCATTGAGAAGAGAAGGCTCCGAGGAGACTTAATAGCAGCTTCCAGTGCCTGAAGGGGCTACAGGAGAGATGGGGAGGCACTCTGCATCAGGGAGTGTAGTGAGAGGACAAGGGGTAACGGGTATAAGCTGAAAGAGGGTAAATTTAGACTAGACATTAGGAAGAAATTTTTCACTATGAGGGTGGTGAGGCACTGGAACAGGTTGCCCAGGGAGGTTGTGGATGCCCCATCCCTGGAGGGGTTCAAGGCCAGGCTGGATGAGGCTTTGAGCAACCTGGGCTAGTGGAGGGTGTCCCTGCCCATGGCAGGGGGGTTGGAACTTGATGATCTTTAAGGTCCTTTCCAACCCAAACCATTCTGTGATTCTATGATTACCCTCTGTGTATGAAAAGCATACACAGTAACAGGCAAATATGTTTAAGTTGAAATTTTGAGTTGTTCTTCTGTGGGTTATTTTCCCCACATGGATCTCCCAAGCACCCTGCTTAGCAGCCTTTGCTTCTGCATTCACCAGCCCCCTTATGGGTCTTGAATAGCAGCAAGACGCACGGAAGAGGCAGGACGTCCTCTTCAGCACATGTACCTGGGGCTCTCCCGTAAAAGGATGCAAGGCCCAGAGGAAAGCACAGGTATTAGGTGATACAGCATCTGCAATGCCTTGTGCTAGTCAACACCCTAGGGCTCTGGGGCATGATGAAGACAGACCAATCCTACTTTTCTTGAAAAGCCTTAATAATTACCTACCTGAATTCATTCACAGAAGCAGATAATTTTTTAATCAATTCTAAAATGCATGGATTTTCCCTCATGCCAGCCAATTATTTGAGTTTTAAGATGTTGGGTTTCTTTAGTCTACTAAAATTGATACTTTAAAATTAAGAGACATTTCTTCATCCCTCTTCTAGGGATGCAAAAATCTCCAGCAGCTTTAAAACTGCTCTTACAATAAAACAATCCAAAGTCCAAAAAAGCACAGGTTTATGGTTTGTTATATTGTTTTTGTGATTCTGTGAAACCTAGCTTCAGTTTATGATTGATATTTCACATAAAAGCGCTCCTTTATATACATGGTGATTAGGTCTCACAACACAACTGCAACAGTGCACTGGTAGATGAAACTAAAAGTAGGACTAACGAGAAACCCTCATTTAATTTATCCAAAGGTACTGCAAAAAGGCTTGAGAATGATTATTCAGCAATTTGTTATGTAACAAAGAGGTGTCCAGATTAGTTTCTTTTGTGCATTACAGACCTGTTTTTCCTCCACAGCATATTTCATGGGTGGACCTGGTAATGTGCATGGGGTGGGATGGAGAATATTGTCTTTCAACAGCCCGTCCAAAAATGAAGCCCTGACATGGACAGGAATGTGGCTCTTCCTAAAGCCACTGACATAAATGGGCATATTTTCAGCAGCTTTAACAGGCTTCACCTCACACTGCCAAAACCTGATATTTTTGTTGGTCTTTTATTTTTGGGAGGACATTTTTGGTCTGCAGTGGTAAATTAGAAGGCAGCCACAATACAATGCCTGAGAAACAGATTTGCATACACCAGCCCTGAAATAAAGAGCCACGTGAAATCTCTTTAAAGAGAGATTCAGCATGTGAATCCTGATTATGCATCAATACATTATATTAATACAAAACTGTCAACAATACTAAACAAACTGAACGTTTAGATACCCACAAAAATCTTTGACAAAGATTCTAGCTCAGGATG
This sequence comes from Syrrhaptes paradoxus, assembly GCA_013400615.1. NCBI lineage: Eukaryota > Metazoa > Chordata > Aves > Pterocliformes > Pteroclidae > Syrrhaptes > Syrrhaptes paradoxus. The sequence continues at coordinate 14,939 of VZTO01005974.1, read as the reverse complement.
CTTGATGACTTTTCTATGTGTAAATCTTCTATTGACTGCAGTGTGAATTTTCTGAAAAAGGAGGTTCTGCAGCTTCAAGACCAGAAGCAAATACAAGAAATAGAAATGGTCAGTTGCAGAATATTTTTAACTACTCTGGCAACTATTTTTTCCCACATGCATTCTTCTTTCTGTAGGACAAATACATTCAGATTTATTTGTTAATTATAATGTATGGTAGGTAGTAAAAAAGTTCTCTTTGTGACTGCTAGGAATAGTTTGAGCAGAGGGAATTATACTAGCTGCTCTATCAAACAGAGACAGGATAATGACCTGCTCTGTAAACTATTTTGAGCACTAAAGATTAAAAAAAAATGCTGTATTGATAGTTAATTCTTATATTAAACTGCTGTTCTTAGAAATTCTTTTAGATTGTAGCATGAGAAAATAAGAATATAAGCTCCTGTACAGAGGCAATAGCTGCTCTGTAGAATGAAATTAATAATCTGTCAGAGAAGATGCTGTAAAATCTGTAATGCTATTGAGAACACCAGGAACTTCTGCATTTTCTCCTTAAAAAAATATGAGACACTTCAGACATCTCTTTTTGTCCTTGCCAAAGAAAGAATACCATGAACTGAGGACCCAGTACTCCAGCTGTTGAAGCTGTTGATCACAGGATCAAGACTCTTGCAATTCTGTAGAAGACAACTGATAAATAAAATAAGACTGACATAAAAAATTAAATTCCTGAAGACATCATGGAAATAATGTAATTTTGAAACTCTAATACTGAAGGGGACATTTGTTTTCTTCCAAACCCAAGAACTGCTGACGTTGGTAATTCAGCGATAAACACCTAGCAATATGATCTTACTAAGTTAGAACTAACAATTTTTATATATACGTACTCTATTGCTAGTAAAAGTGATCCAATATGCAAATGCAAATAAATTTCATTTTAAACTAATAGAATAGTAATTTCAGTGTAGCTGAATGAATGGTCATGCCAGTGTGTTTAATTAAGTGAAAAGAATAAAGGAAAATCATGCTCTTTAATAGCCAGATTTTGTTGACAAAGCCTAATTTAAATAGAGTAAGAAATAAACACTTTAAACAAATACTGTGTCAGCTGTTGTGACAACAATGAAATAAACATGAGGAGTAAAAAAAAGACTGCCTTAGCTAAGGGTTATTTCTTGGTGTGTTCACATTCCTTGATTTTTTTTTAACATTGACTATGATTGACTCCTCCCATCATTTCCCATGACAGTGCAAGATCAGTTTGTAAAATCTTACAATACCGTACCTTGATCAAATTGTGTCCTACAGAGTAGATGGTTGTTATTTTCCCCCTCTCTCCAGGAGCATGAATACCTGTGCCATATCCATGCCAAGCAACTAAATACGGATTGTGGATTGTAATCCAATACTTAACACGATCCCCAAAGGTCTGGAAGCAAAAGGTGGCATAGTCATTGAAGATATCAATTATTGACTCGTTTTTCCACCCCCCATATTTTTCTTGCAGCATCAAGGGCAGGTCCCAGTGGTAGAGAGTAACCATGGGGTCAATATTTCTGTAGAGCAGAGCGTCAATAAGGGTGTTATAATACTGGAGTCCTTTTTCATTGGGAGCTGCTACCACTCCAGTGGGAAAAAGCCTTGACCATGAAATTGAGAACTGGTAAAATGTAACTCCCAAAAAATCCAAAGCAGACAAATCTTTGTCCAACAAGGTGTAACTGTCACTGGAAGCATCTGTGCTGTCAGCATCCCTGAACTCCGAGTGGATGAAGCGGTCCCAGATGGAGGAGCCTTTCCCGTCCTTCCTCCAGCTACCTTCCACCTGGAAAGCCCCTGTCCCTACACCCCAGAGAAACTCTTTGGGGAAAGTGTCATACAAAAACATCTGTGTTTCACTCACGGGGCTGAAGTGGGGTTCCTTTTTCCACACAGATCTTCCCTCTCCAGCAAGCCCAGTAACTATCCTTATGAAAACTAAAGTCCAAAAAGCAACAAATCTCTCCAGTCGTCGGCCACACATTATGCTGGCTTATAGCACCAGTGTTAAAAGTCAGATTTCTTGCACTGATGCTGAAAAAAAATCCATTAATTTGCTGGAGTCCTCGCCGTGCAGACTGTCTTCATTTGCCACGAACTGCTGGAGTGTCTTATCAAAGCTTCACTAAAAGCTCGTGATTGTAAAAGCCCTGTCAATGATTAGCCTGGACTGTGAGACCTAGAATGGGTCAGAGAACAGCGTCATTTTTAGGGAGGTGGCCTGTGTATGACCACTAAGACACCTAGCTGGCTTCTTACTGCAGGAAGATAGGTTGCCTGACCAATATAAATGCTAGTAACTACTTCATCATTATTTAAAGCTCTGTCATTTAGGTGGGAGAATATAGGTGACAGAGAATACTCTGAAGCTATAACATCCTCTATTCCTCGTGCAGGTGTATTTTGAGGAGAAATACAGTGGCAGAAATATAATTCAGACTACATGGTCTCCAATTAAAAGGTGATTTATGGTGGGTGTGTAATTGGATGTCTGGAAGGGCAGTGCATCATTCCTTAGTCCTGCCCTGCTCAAACATCCTACTTCTGCTGAAAAATTCTTCCTGGACTTGTGGGAAATTTTGTTGTGGACAAGTGATATATGCACATCCCACTAACTATATAAAAATGCAAAGCACAACAATATTTCTTTCAAACGCATGCAACTGTTTTTCTGTCCCATATGAAAGTCTGCTGTACAGCTCCATATACAGCAGAGGTACAAAATTAACAGGGGTCTGTTCCAGTCCTTAAGCAATTTCCCTCAATTTATTAAAATAAACACAATCAGCAAAGATAATTAGCCCCAAAAGATGCTATTTCAGTGTTGATTAATTTAACAATTTCGGTATACACAGCCGGGCCATCAGTACAGTGAATATCTTACAGAGCAGTTAAACAATATAATTTCATCTTTTCACACATTTCAAATTACAGCAAAACTACGTGTTGAGATACAGTCAGTTTTCTCACTATAGTAAGAGTGATGTCTGCCATTTTTGCTTTTCTTGAGGTACAGTAATATAAAGCGTATCCACACGGAGACTACAGCTGGTGATGGGATTTGCAGAACAAGACAGCAGTGTGAAGTAACTTTACATGCAAGAAAGATATGCACTGAAATCTGAACACGGCAGTGACTTACCACCTAAGTATAGCACTCTGCTTGGAGGAATTGGCCCTGCTGGCACATAGGACATGAAAGTCCACATTGGGCTGCTGGGCGACTGCCGCTTTACTCCTCCTGCTACCTGTGAGAGCATGCTTGCAGCCCTGCATAGTGTCACTGAGACGTACCTTTAGTTTAACAATAAAGCTGATTAACCAACAGAAGGTGGGAGACATTTTATTTATTTGTTTCTACAACAAACAAGAAACCTCAATGTATGTTTGTAAGCATTTATCTGCAGCACCTTTCCAATAAATGGTTTCACCCCAGATGAAGAAGAAAGCTCCCACTGACACCTTTTGCACTGCAGATCCCTGCTGGTGGGGTAGCCACGCACCTAGAGCCCCTCCTGCATAACAAACCCAGCACTCCCTCGACTACCTGAAGTAACTGATGCTTACTTCTCAGCCAGAATCCTACCAAAGGCAGCTTGGGAAAGAGAGCTTTAGATAGGGACTGTAGACTGAAGTTGGTCTACAGTATATACTGACATTCTTTTTTTTATTCTATGGAATAGCATTTTAAAATGCTCATTTGGATAGTTATTTCATGAACATAATCCTCCTGTTTTAACATTTAAAAGCTTTGATTGTACATACCATACTTTATGAAAGAAAACCTAAATACAAGTCATTATGGATGCCACAATACTTCTAAAGCAGTTAGTTGCCAAGATTACCAGATGCTTGAGTTAAAAAAAATCCACAATAGCTCTATAATACCATTGCAGTGCATTGGCAAGGTAAAGCCAACAGGCTTCTCCCCACCAACTACAGCACAGTCAGTACCACTGGCATCTTACTGCAGCCAGTGTGCTGCATCTGCACGAGATGTGAAAGGTGCAGCAGAGACTTGTGCTCCCAGATTCTTGATCTGGACAAAGTTATGAACTGTATTTCTTTCCTTATTATTGATATGACTGGGAGCATGCTATAATCAAGGTTTGAAAATGTTTCAATGTTTCAAGCTTTTGAATACAGTTTCTTACTGCTTTGTCATATTTAACTGTTTGGACTATAACGTTACCTGATAAAGAGGAAGCAATTTAACTGATGAGAGTCATATACTGACTTGAATTTGGAAGGAGGTTTTCATTAGCTGAGCAAAGAGTTGGGGATAGGAAACACAGTGACTGTTAATTTGGAAAACAATCAGCACAGACAAGTGAGATGTGATCAGGGGCTGCTGAGAAGCGAGGGTGCAAAGGGAGGGTAAGAGGAAGGAACTAATCATTCCACTAGTGCAAGTGGCAGAGAAGCCAGTACAGGCTCCAGCCCTGATGCTGTACGTGGATGTCAGTACGATGCTGCACAGTGGGGTTTCCTGCCTCTGGCCATGCACTTAATTAATCTGGTTTCAGAATGAATCAAGGCTGAGAGAGGCGGAGGTCGCCAGGGTTCTGTTCTGTTGCAGTAGTTGTGAAGCCTAATGATTTTTCAGTTCAATTCTTAGCTATCAAATTTCCTTTTCTATCTTTGCCTCTGCCAAGGCAAGTGATTCAAATTATGAAAACAGCTTTTCACTTGACCATTGAACATGTATTCTCCTTGTTTTAGGGGCTCGGCTCGCCAGTCTGGGGTTTGATCTACAGAAATGCCAAAGACATCAGCCAAAAGGAGACCAGTTCTGAATGTCTGCAACCTTACGCTGAGTATCCAAGACACATTCATTCTGCCAAGATATGCAAATGAAGAGAGAGAGAAGACCTAAAGACAAAGTTCACTTAGAAAAAAGTGTAATGCTTACATCAGTGCTGGGTGCTCAACAAAGCACAACTTACGTAATTGCCCCCAACAGTGTGATGCAAATCACTTATCTTCACCTTATACCTTTACCTTATACAGCAAAAACTGTTTGAGATGGGATCAAGTCTTTTCTAAAGACACATAATTGTGATGGATACTATAGAAAGCCTAATGTAAATAGAAACTAAACCACAGATTTACAAAGAATTTTTGGAATTTTTGGTCTGCAACAAAATGCTAATTCTGGTTTCTACAATGTGAGAGAAATTTTATTTTCTTCACTAGAGACTCTAGTAAGCAAAATATTCCCTACAGGATTCCTCCAAAATAGAGCCTATGATCTAGTAAATTAGTATTTTAATGTCTATTAATGCTATGAAAAAATATGGAATTTAACCTGAAATTCCAATTTCAGAAAACATATATTTGTTGTGTTTTCCTAATCATCTCAGCACTACCATACTGTATTTCTAACCTCAGAGGTCCTTTTGACACATATAAGCTCAGAACATCTCTGTTCCATTATAAAAATTTCTTAAATGATCAAAGTGTACTGCTTCCTAAAACATATCAGAAACACTGCCTTATGGACTTCAAAAGTATCCCAGAGTTAACTTACAAGTATCTGCCTTATACTTCAGTTAAGTTTCAAACAATTCAAAATACAAATTTGGTAGAGCAATAAATAACACATTGCTTCAAAAGTTGCAATAAAAGTTTATTTCAATTCCTAAATTTTATCAACACATCAATGTACAAAAATTTAAAAATCAAATGTGAAAATATTAACAAAAAGAAAGCAGACTATTTATTTCTCAATATAAGAAAATGCTTAGTTTTCTTACAAACAACCTCCTCTTTCAATGAGCCAGACAAAGCCTTCACTAAAAACAGTAGGACTGGTTCTGTTCAACAGGGGAAAAAACCTCAAGCTCAAGAGTTAGTCTCACTTTTTTCATGTATTTTGGAAAAATAAAACAACCCATAAAAAGCCAGATAGTCTGGGATTTTTCAAGTCTAATTTTTTGGATTGTTTTAGCTGTAGAGTTATTAGGCGTACTTTAGCTACTTTTTAAAACACTGTAATTTTAGTTGCCTAATATGCCTTTAAAACATGACCCATGATCAATTATAGACTCAAAAGGGATATTGCTGAAATTGATCTTGCAAAGCGCATCATAATACAACAAGTATTATGTTTGTTTCCTGTGGTACAGCAAGGATTTTCCCACTCCCAATGGTTTCACAACCATGTGTGTAGAAACAGATGTATCCTGTCTCCCCACCATACCCAGGAGTGAATTGTACTCATTCCAGGTATTCAGTCTGATCTCTTCCTAAAGGGTTACACTCTTGCCTTACAAGAAACATGAACATGTCACAAGCTCACAAGCAGATACTGCTCTGCTGGATGTTATTCTAGGTAGCGTTATCAACTACAAATAGAGATAACCACCTGCAATAATTCCTTTAGCATTATTTGAACAGTTTGTCTGGCTCTTACAAATGTCAGCCACTTCAGCTACTCTTTAGTCCTGGTATCAGGAATACACACGGCTTTAAAAATTACATTAAATATGTAAACAGAAACAGATCCCTGCAGATGTTTTTCTGAAGTGATATCAGTTTTGTTTGCATAGCCATTATAGTTGAGTGCATATGGAATAACTTGCAAACAGGCTGAAAAGCACAGCCTGTGCCGTGGGTCTGCATCTACTTGCTTGCTCTGTCGTGTTTCTCATGCAGAAATCCAAATTCACAAGCTATGCTCGTGATGAAAATATGAGTCCACCTGACCATGAACATTCATAAAAGAACAGTAGCAATTTCTATACAAACAGGGTCCTACAAGTACTTAAAGTCCAATTTAAAGAATTAAACAGGAATGGTAATAGGTATCATGAACATCCATGTTTCCTCAGATTGAACAAAAAGATCTGACTTTTATCTCCACATAACTGTCTTTGCCGGAGTTTGACCATGCCACCAACTACACAGTCTCTTGTTCTTGGAAAAGAAAAAATAAAAAGTTAAGTGAATACAGAAGGTATACAAATGATAGCACTGGAAACTGCACTATGAGACAAGTACAAATTCGGCTTGTACTCTGCTTTTTTAGTGAGTGGTTTTCTAAATCAATGGCAGTATTTTTAATGTCACTAATACTATTTCATCTTCCCATTGTTCTCCAAGACTAGCAATAATTAGCAATTAGGTAGGTTGACAGAATCTAAACATCAGATGCAATTATTGAGAGGGGAACTGTTTGCATTTGGTTTGCCCAGGTTTATTTCCTCCCCGTGTTCAGCAAGTAGAGGGGGGGAAAAAAAAAGAGGGAAGAAAACATACAACATTTAATTAGAAATTGATTAAAAATTAAAAAGTCAGTGTGTGAAGAGAGAGCGTAACTTTCCAGTGGTCCCCAGAAGGGACCAACGGTGTTACATGCTGCGCTGGTCCGGGCCTGTCCGGTGCGAGTGCACGGAGCTGCCCGCGCACTCAGGGCGCCAAGGCCCGGCAGAGCTCGCGGAGGCCTGGCACTGTTCGCTGGTGTGTTCCAGCAGCCGAGACCGCCAGCTCTCCCTCTCCGCCAGCAGTGACCGCGGACGGAGCCGCAGCAGCTCCCCGCCCACCGTTCTGCCGCGAGCTGCTACATCCCCTCCCGTCACTCAGCGGCCAGGACCCGCGGCAGCTGCCCAGGCTTCCTGCCGAGGTTCCGTGCACCCCTTACGAGCGGTTGGAGCCCCGCCGCAGCGGCACCAGCCGTTGACGCCTGCACGGAACGCAAGAAAGGGGGGAAAAAAAGGACCAGACGCAACGGGCACAGGAGGCAGGCGGCGACCGCCGCGGGGCCTCTGCGGCACCGCCACCACCCCGGCCCGCGCCGGGCCGTGCAGCTCTGAGCCGTTGCTCCGCCCGTCGCGGCTGTGACGGCAGCGCCGCGCGCCAGGTGGCAGGAGTTGGCGCGAAGACGGAGGGGGGCGGGAGGCATGGAGCTGGACGCGTCCCGCTAGCGAGAGAAGCCGCTGCTGGCAGCATGGTGAGCGCGCCGCACCGGGGGTCACCCCCCTTCGCCCCCACCTTGCGGTTCTCCCCCGGGTGGCGGAGGGAGGCGGGAAGGGAGCGTTGCGCAGTGTCCCGCCGGCGGCGGGGCCGGGCGGGCGTCTTCCCCGGCCCGTGACTGCAGCCCCGTGGCCGTTGGAGCCAGGCGCGGGCCAAGCGGAGCCGGCGGCCTCTCCCCTGGGGGCGGCCCCGCGCGTTGCGCGGTGGCAGAGACCAGTTCGGGCTGGAGCGGCCGCGAGGCTGCGGGTGGCAGGCAGGCCGGGCGCCCCGCCGCGCCTCCGGAGGGCCCTCCCGCTTGCCGCCCTGAGAGGCCGAGGCCTGGCTCCCCACGCGTGCCGGGAAAATAAACCATCGGCCGGGGAAACGCCCGCGGTTGCCCTCAGAGGGAAGCGTCTGAGCCTCTCTCCAGCTTCTCCCCCGAAAGCTGGCGGTGAATTAGGCGCGAACCGTGGGCGCATCCGGGGAGCAAAGGGCCTGGCTCTCTCTGACCGCACTCTGCCGAAGTTTTAACTCTTCCTTTAATTTCAGTAAGAGTTTGCACGAGGGTGTTTCTGCCACCGAACTGGACCGTGTGCAGTATTTGCCGTGAAACAGTTAAAGTGAGGGGAAGAACAGGGGGTGGGCACTTGTTCATAGATATGCAGCCAGTATAAGATGGTATCCCTGCTTCGCCTCTGGATCTGATAGATTTGCTTCTGCTCAGATGGAGTCTGTGCAGATGTTTTACTGGCTTAACTACAAATGCCTAACGATTGAAATAACGATACAACGTTGTTCCACAGAATTTAACCTTGTTTGTGTCTTCCTATGCCTGATGCTCAGCAGTGGTGGGCGATACAGTCTGACGCTTTCACAGTACTGGTAGAGGTTTGCCAGCACTAAGAATCCTGAAACTATTAAACCAATATTTTCCTGGTTCATTGGGGGTGGTTGATGTCTTAAGTTTAATGTATGAGGACAGCTCTGCCTCTCCTGTTCCCCTGCCACAACCTCTTTAGAAAACTGATCTTATTGAAGTACTTACTTCTTCCTTTCCCACCTTCTTGGGATAAAGGCCTTCTACATAGTCCTCTGAATGCCACACACCTCACAAGGGCTAGCCCTTTCCTGGAAGGGAGGAAGACAAGCATTGTTTTGAGGAAAGGATGAGTTGCCTCAGCCCATCATCTTTTCAGTGCTGAAGAGAAGAGGCTGTACAACCATCCCTGCTGCAGCTGCGGAGACAGAGGCAAAAATACGGTGATGTTAGTTACCGTGTAGCCTATTCTGTATGTGCAGTGACAGCACAAGCGTATTGGAATTTAGTATCGTACCCTTGCAGACAGACTTTTGTTTTCATGTAGTGCCAAACATAAGCAGCCCCCATTGTATTAATTCTGCAACATCTCAGCTGTGCTGAACTCACGTGTGTAGAATTACACAATGAACTGATTTGTCTTAGAAGGGATTTATTTGTTTACCCAGATCAGTGTCCTGACCTAGTTCTCAAGCAGAGAGGTACACTAGTATGGTTGAGGGAACGAGTGACTGGGAGTAGGGGCTACTTCACTCGCCTCTAGCTGAGAGAGACATTCATATGGCCAGAGCTGTAGCATCTGGTGGTGTGTACTTAGAACTGTGATGCTGCTTGAAAAATACTGTGTAGTACCTGTGCTTCAGTTAGCACTATTAGTAAATAAAAAAATTAGTAAATAAAAAAAGCAAGTATTCCTGGTTTCACTGAAGTGATACTATAAATTTGACTTTGATTAGTGCAGTTTTTCTGGACATACCAGATGTCAGAACTGATGTTTGCACAAAATTTGCGCTGAAATAGGCAGACTGTAAGTAAATGTGATTCTTTTGATGCAAGGCCTTCGTGGACTTCAGAATGCATGCAATAAAGTGCCTTATTTGAACTAGGTTGGTGAAATTAAGTTTTCTATCTCATATGTTGAGGTGCAAGCTGAATTGTATGATACTATTTTGGAAAATATTCTGCTATACTGGACACTAGTCTTCTAAAAACACTGTGGTGATTATTGTTAGGTTGAGGTGGTTCTGTCATCAAAGTGCTGGAATAGTTGATCTTTGGTTTAGGATGCTTCTGAAATGCAGGAAAAAACAGTATGGAGTGTTTATGACTTATAACTGACTCTTTTGAGCTGGGTATTTACTAAAGTCTTAAAAGTCACCCTGACAAACTCCTTGAGTAACCAAGATCTCAGTTTCTATTCATGTTATTTCTCCTCGGTAAACCAGACATACAAATCTTTCAAGAGAAAACATGCAACCTGACATGATTAATTGCTGTGGTCTACTGTTACTGTGTAAGACGGAGGATTTGAAGCGGTAGTCAGAACTGGCAAGAACTGGGCAGCACAGCCATTACTGAGATCATGCAGAGATAGCTCAGCAGGAACCAGTGCACCTCACACGGCTTCTTTAGGCTGTTCTGGTGCTATGCATCAATTAACTCCCTAATTCAGTTTCAGATCAGAAGTTCTTGAGTGGTTCCACCTAAGAAAGAGACTGCTAAAGTTATACATCTTGCTGCTGCTGAAGCACCCATGGGGACCCACAGTAGCATAGGCTTGTCTCCTTAATTTTAGCCTTCTGGGCAAGGGGACCACCTGGGACAGCTGTGCTGGTGATTGTATCACCAAGATACACAAGGCTGATGGTCTCCTATGGGTTTTGGGGGAACGTCCCAGAAGGAAACTTGTTGCCAGTTAAATTGGTACATTCCTTCTCTCATGTGAATGAGCGCAGATAAAAGCTAAACGTGCAGTTCTGCAACCTGGTGAACTGCATGGCATTGTATACCAGCGTGCCAATAAGATGGTCACTCAGAGTATGTTAAATAGATAAACCTGGAATGGAGGCAAGCAATTCTGTCTGGGATCTAAGCTTATATAATACTTTATAAATAGTCTTCAAGCTTGTAGGATGGGAATCAGTCTGATAGACCCTTGTATTGCTTCATTTCTGCAGTTAATTATGCAATGAATTAAGGATTTATCTGGCATCTCTTAATAAATGAAATGAAAAATATGTCTCTTAAGATTCTTGGATAAAATCTTCACTGAAAGAGAACATTATAGTAGCACTGTGGCATACTTTTCTCCCCAGCAATTCTGAATTCACCATCAGTTACAGTCCAGCAGCAGCTAACAAGGTTGCATTTTCTTCTGAAAAGAAGCGTAGCTGAAGAAGATTGGAGGATTTATAACTCTTAAGATTGAAGGAGGTTATACATAGACGTCAATTTTCCTTTGTAGCTTAGGGTTGTGTAGTTCAGTCACTCAGAAGTAGATGGTCACTATGGCAAATTAAAATCTACTAACCAACTACAGACTTTTATTCAGAAACCTCTAGGTGGCTTGTATGCTTTAATATTCACAGTATTTTCTGAAAAACTCCTTAACATGAGCATGTAACAACAAAAGAAAGAGCTGCTGTTTCTTGCAAAATTGCTTGAGGTTTGAAGTGCAGTTTGTGTCAAGAGAAAAGAACAAGTTGTGTTAACTTAGGGAGGCAATTTTGGAATATTTAGCTGCTGTATTTTCAAAGAAAAATAGTATTTGTATGCATGGTGATTTCATAATGAATGGGTAGAAGATACTGCTTTGAATTAAAAAACAAACAAACAAACAAAAAATTGTTTATTCTCATTTGACCTGTTAATCTAATGAAGTAGTACTTGCATTATAAAATACAGTAACGGTTGACTGTCACCCTTTTGTTTTAGGTGTTTATGAAGACATAGGAGAAATAGGTTGTAAAGTTGATCCTAATTAGATACTATTTTTAAAAAAATTGAAGTTGTAGTGTAGCTCATCTTTATAGCAGGTTAACTGTAGCAGGGCTTATAGCTGGCATTCATTTTTTGAATTAGGGGTATTTATGAAGAGCTAACTTGATATCTTATGAGAATTGATGAGGCAGAAAATAGTAATTTACATGTTATCATTTGGGCCTTAGCACTTCAGGAATTGCAATATTAAAATAGTGGAAGAAGCTGGGGCAGGCAGGTCAAATTCATATATTTTCTTTATTAAGTCTGCATTTCATAAACCAGGATACAATAGTATTTCCTTGTGTGAGTCCATAAAAAAAATCTAGTATTATTGCATATGGTGTTTGCAGAGCAGCTCACTTGCTAGTTAACAGTTTTTAGTTAAAATATTAGAATGAATAGAGCGTTATTATTGATCTAAAATTAATCGCCAAATATTTTAGGCCTAAAAGTAACAACTGTAAAAAAATGAAACAAAAACTTTGGAGTCACTTTATTTGCAGTGTTGTACTAAGTATTTAAATTATTTTACTACGTTAAAGACTAATGAGACTTGTAATCAATTTTTTGTTGCCTGTGTTACCTTAAGCCTAAAAAGAAGTTGGCAATAATTGAGTGATTGAGTCCACAAATCTCCTTCAAGACTTTTAAAATAGATGCTTTCTTCAAACCTGTTAGCTATAGATATCAGCAGTTAGAATTTCATAGCTTATATAGTACCGCATTTATATTGTAGGAATACATGTAAAATAGCAGTGTGTTGGAAATGTGTGCCCCGAGGCATACATTCCATAGATGGAAACGTGTGAAGTCGCAATGAGGAAGAATACTTCCCAGTCTACCATTGTCTGTTAAATAAAGTTTTACAGGAAACACTAGTTCTGATTCTAAAATAGTGTTTTAAGCTAAATGTATTAAATAAATCTATATGTGTTCCGTATTTTGTATATGCTTTCAAATTACTTATTCCATTGATTTTAAGCCCTACAGGCTCTGATAATCCCAACTGCCAGGGAACTCCCTCTAAGAGAAAACAAGCCTGAAATATCTCTTCTTGTCAATCAGTCTTTTATGGAGATTCCTTAACAATTTACTGCTTTACTTGTAGTTCCCTATAATGATAAAAAACTACCCAGATGGACTCTGTGATGGGGAATAGCAATCATCTGGGTAGAGTGTAGTCCTGAGCCCCACCCTTTGCCTGCTGTATATTTAGGCTCTATGGGGTACTTTCTTCTCTACAATGGCTGCTACCCCTGGAGGTAGTGATACCGACCAGGTATGTGTTGTCTCAATTTCTTTTTAATAAAACTAAAATATTAGTCTTTTTCAACAGAAGTCAGATTTTGTGTGTACAGTCGTCCTTTTTTTAAAGCTGAAGCTTCATCTGCTGATTTTGCACCTTTAGAAAGGTTTTATGGGATTGTGGTTAGACGATAAAATAAAGTTACAAAACAGACCTTTTTGGAACTCTTTGTATTAAATTTTAATCTGTTTCTTGATGGATAATTTTTTTAGTGAAATTGCTGTTCTAAATTTATGAGAAGATGGAGGATGCAGTATGTCCCTTGACTTCAACTTGAATGCTTGACTTCAAGCCCTTGGTGCTTTTCTGTCTTTCTACATTGGACACTATGTAGCTGAGTTGATCATTTTAGCTATAGAAATATTTTGGGTTGGGTTTGTGATGATTAATTGAGAAAAAGTTCTAATTATACATCTGTCTTGAGTCACTGTATTCCATTGTAGTGGAAGTTTATTTTGAAGTGTGTATTAGTGAAGATGCCCAACTAAGGGAGAAATAAACTTTTTTTCGTGATTCAAAGATGATAAATGTGGTGCAGTGTCTGCGCAACTATGTTTAACTGGTGATTTTTTAAGTAGTGGTTTGTCATTTTAACTAGGGCTTTGTTTTCTCAATTTCTAAAAATTTCTAGATCAACAAATACTCTAACAGAGGAGCTGCTGAGAAAGTAATTTAAGTGTATTACTCTTTTGTAGTTGAAACTTCTAAGAGCTATCTGTATTTAAAAATTTATATATCTGTTTTCCCTTTTACTAGGATATCCGGAAGTTCTTTGGTGTTGTACCTTCTGGAAAGCAACAAGAATATGAGGCTATGAGAAAGAGTGAAAAGATTAAAAATGGTGAAGGTCCCTCAAGTGGGAAGAAAAGGGGAAAGGAGGCTAAGGTTAGTTTTGTTTTTCTTATTTATGAAGTGCTTGATTTCTCTGATTTTTTTAAAGTAATATTTCTTGTATACTCAAAACCCAGACTATGTGTGAGTTGGTTTTGTATGAAGGTATCAGAGCAGAACTTTGTAGGTGGTGAAGAAAATTGCTAATTATCAAAACATTTGGGTTGTAGAGCAGAGTGGTAGGTAGAAGTTGTAATGTTTAGGTGCTAATGTAGGTACAATTTGATGTATTTGAAGTTACTTTAGCTATGGCCTGTGGTTCTTCAAGTAGCTCTGCTTATTTAATTTGCAATTGAATTACAATTAAGGATTAGGTACAGTAGATGTAGACGTATAATAAAGATGTCATGCTTACTTGGAAGCAAGGTAAGTGTCTGTGGTGTGGGTGCCCTCTGACCATTTTTTTTAACCAGGTGTTTTTTAAACATCTGTGAGGGAAACATTAACGCTGCCTTTCTTGNTATTATTTTTACTTTGCAATTCTCCAATTATATGAAGGATTTCACAGGTTTCAGATTAGAATTGAATGTGGGTTATAAAATATGTGCAGTTATGTTTATCTAGAATTATATTTTTAGGAGCATTTGCAGCTGTGCATGACTACAAAACAACCATAGTTAGTAGTTTGGTTGGCCCAGGAAACTTCCTACCTGTGCAGGCTGTGATTCTTGTAAATATCTAGAAGTTGTCAATGTTTTTTAAAAAATAATAATTCCTTGAGACATTTTAATACTAGCTGCTGCTAGACAGAACGTGTTTGTTGACTGGGACCTTTGGTGCCGTCTCTTACTGTAATTGCACAGCTTCTTGGGTCAGAGGAGAAGCTGCAAGAAACCAGGACGTGGAACAGGAAATCAGTCTAGCTTCAGCTGTTGTGTATGCTTTTTTCCTTTTTCAATTATCTATGTTTTACTCTGAAGTTGTTTTGAATTCTGGTGGTTACAGTGA